>JAJEJO010005784.1:0-213011 GCA_020662805.1 Glaucomys volans | reverse complement strand
AGGCCAAGGAGTGGGATAGCTGGGTCAAACGGTGGTTCCATTCCAAGTTTTCTAAGGAATTTCCACACCGCTCTCCAGAGTGACTGCACTAATTTGCAACCCCACCAGCAATGAATGAGTGTACCTTTTTCCCCACATCCTCGTCAACACCTTTTGTTGCCTGTATTCTTAATAAAAGACATTCTAATTTGGGTAAGATGAAATCTTAAGGTGGTTTTGATTTGCATTTCTCTTATAACGAGTGATGTTGAACATTTTTTCATGAATCTGTTGATTGGGATTTTAATCTAACTTGGTTTTCCTTTAATTGGCTGTTCCTTTACGGTAATTCCTCCCTTTGCTGACTTACATTGTTGTTTTTCATTTCTTTCTCTTGGAATATTTTGCTGAGGATTTTCTGTAGGGCAGGCTTTTTTTTTTATGATAATGTCAAGTTTAATCTGCCAAATATACAAGTTGAATTTGTGGAGCATGTTTTGCCTGGGTGCTGCACAGTAAAGAGGTTTTTCTTGAAATGATCAATGGGTAGGGTTAAAAATGTGCACTAGCCCTGGCCAGATGGGTGGGAATGAGACAGGGAAGGGCAGAGAGGAGAGGCCTCAGTCAGAGGGGACTGGCCATGGAGGAGCTATGACCCTCAGGGACCCAGGAGCACAGGCTCCCAGGTAACAGCTTCTCTCTGAGTGAGCACCCAGGCAACATAGACTGGGGCTGGTTGTCACAAACTTATCGGCAGCTTCCCCTGGCACGACCACTGACTAACATGCAATCTACCGGACAAACAGAAGCTCTTCTTATCCCACCTCCCAGGCGTCCCCCCACCGCCCCCCCCCAACCAGGGTTCTGAATTCTAAAAACAGCAAAAACATTCAAATGGTTACATATGAAATGCTGTCCTGCATCTTTCTGTCTCAAAGATAGCAGCTGCCCCCCCTTAGCCCCCCACATCCCCCCAAACGATTTCTGTGCCAAGATGAAGAGGAGGCCCCAGGCTGTGGGGGGCTCCTGGCCTCGAGGGGCTGCTGCAGTGGCACCAGGGCGCAGGGCAGGTAGCACAGTAGGGGTCCTGGCGGTGGCCCAGCCCCTGGCCTCTCCTCCAGGGCCGTGCTTACTTATTCAGTGAGAGTGACTGCATCCGTTTTCCTGACAAAGTCGCATCATCTTTTGCTTTCCTCTCCTCTTCTTTCTTCCTTGCAACCTCTTCCTGCTGTTTCCGGATAATGGCCAGCCGGGCAAGGTCAGCCTTGGCCTGCTCTGTCTTCCCAGCTAAATGCATTTTCATGTAGCACTCTTTTGCTTTCTGCTTCTCTATTTCTTCTCATTCTCTCCTTGAAAGCTCCTTTGGCCCATCCAGATCCAGCTGCATGACCTTTTTTGTTGTCTGTGCCACATGGTTGGGATTCTCAATGTTGATGAGCCCTTCTACACCTTTGCGCTTTTGCTGGTAGTCATCATCTTCATCCTCACTCTCATCTGAGTCTAGAGATTTCTTCTCCTTTTTGGGGTTACCTGCAGCCCCATCGCCACCTTCTTCTTGTTCCTCTTCTTCCCTGGCCTTCTGCTTTTCAGCCTGGAGCTGGGTGTCAATCTCTTCAGGGCTCGTATACTGCCTCGCCCGGCCTTTGTGGCCTCCCTTTCTCTCTCCTTTAGGCATCGCAGCTCTGGCGCCTGGAACTAGGGCAGGCTTTCTATTTGTGAATTCTTTTAGCTTGTGTTTATCATGGAATGATTTTATTTCATCTTCAAATCTGAAGGTAAGTTCTGCTGGGTATAAGATTCTTGGTTGGCATCCATTTTCTTTCAGTGTTTATGTTGTTCCAGGTCCTTCTTTCTTTTAGGGTCTGGGCTGAGAAATCTGCTGATATTCATATTGGTTTCCCCCTATATGTTATCTATGTTTTTCTCTTGTAGCCTTTAAAATTCTATGTTTTGTATGTTAGGTATTTTCATTATAATGTGCCTTGGTGTGGATCTGTTGTAATTCTGTGCGTTTGGTGTCCTGTAAGCCTCTTGTAATTGATTTTCCATCTCATTCATCATTTTTGGGAAATTTTCTGATATTATTTCATTGAACAGATTATTCATTCCTTTGGTTTGTATCTCTGTGCCTTCCTCAATCCCAGTAACTCTTAAATTTGGTCTTTTCATGATGTCCCATAATTCTTGGAGGTTCTGTTCATGATTCCTTACCATTTTCTCTGTTTGGTTGAGTTTGTTTTCAAGATTAAAAATTTTGTCTTCATTTTCTGAGGTTCTGTCTTCCAAGTGATTTAGCCTGTTGGTTAAGCTTTCTATCGAGTTTTTAATTTGGTTTAATGTAACCTTCGTTTCCAGGATTTCTGTTTTTTTTTTTTTCTTCAGAATCTCCATCTCTTTATTGAAATGATCTTTTGCTTCCTGCAGTTGCTGTTTTAGCATTGCCTGCATTTGCTCTCTTGACTCCTCGTTTACTTCTTGGACCATTTTAATTATGTACAACTCCCTTTTTGACAATGCTTCTGCCTTGTTGTTATTGGGTTCTATTGGTATAGTATCTGGGTTTGTTTGGGACATTTTCTTCCCATGTTTTCTCATGCTGCTAGTGTATCTTCCCCTCTAGGAGTGTGAATCCTAGGTATTGCAGTTTCCCCTTAAAGACTTATAGGGTTCCTGCCTATTTTCAACACCTCCCCTTGAACTGAGAGATCAATATTAGCAGCACACCATATAAAGAATATGTGTCCTTAATCTAAATAGTCCCTATTAAGATATTAACAGTGTTGTCTTAATAAACAGAGATGAGTTCAAATTATTATCTATAGCATAACCAGTAAGTTTGCAATAAGGATTGCAATTTCTAATGTTGGACAGGGAGAATGAGGAGGGGTATAGGACAAAACACTAATGAGATAAGAAGTGAGTCTATAGATATACTATGCCATAGGAATAGTGGAAGTGGAATTAAAAGAAATAGGTTGTTAGCATGAGAAAAAAGAGATTTCCCAAGGAAATGGATATATAAGAGGAAGATAGAGTAATAAGAATATTAATAAAAGAAAAAGGTAGGAATATAGTGGGTATATTAGGAATAATCATAGTAATACAATTAATTTTAAAATATTTTGCGATGAAAATATACTGTACAGTTCAAACCTCTTATTTTTCAATGGCCTGATGTTTGAGAGGTGCTTGATCAAGCGGGGACCCAAGAAGGGTGCTGTCCCACTACCTCCAGGTTGGGAATGATTAATTCCTCTGGGCAGAGGTGGCCTGGTGTTGATAGAGGATCAGTCCCAGTACAGGTACTAGACTCTGGGCCAGGGTGTGGGCCTGGGCACTAGACCAAGTTGGGGAGGGGGCGCAGACCTGTGCTCAGTGATGGAGACACTGGGCTTGGTGGCCCAGGCAGGCCTGAACTCTGTCTTGGGGACTCAGGCAGCCACAGGCAGTTGCTCTCTCCCAGAGAATATATCTTGATTAAGAAATTGTGCCAGGTGACCTTCTCATGCCAGTCCTCTTCACCTCCTCAAAATGCAGGGATCATCTGGTCCACCATCTCTTGGTTTTCTGCCTCTTGGCTGACTTCAGGGAGCCGTGGTGCTTCCTGGAGGCTGGCGCCACTGTGGTCCCGCACAAGCAGAAGAGCAACATCATTTTTATTTAGAAAAATAGATATAAGAGTTACTGGTTTGGAACTGAATTGGGAACCTCCTTCCAAATGTATTTATAGGAAAATACGCTTTTTAAGTTTTAGAGGTGAGATTCATTTGCTGAGTTTCAACTTTCATCTTGTGTAACATTGATTGACCTTCACTCCATCTCCTTGTCTCAGAGCCTCTGTTCAACCTACATACTTTTTTTATACTTAATTCCTTAGCCCAGAACATTATCTAGTACATTTATTAAATCACAGTGTGAGAAACAGTGACAATGGGTGATAATGATGGTGGGGTTAAGAGTCTTACAGATCACTGGAATAAGATAGATGGGCATCGTGGTAGAAGCATACAAGGGATAGAGTGGGGGCCCTGTGCTCTCAGTGTGGACCCCATTCGTGATCACAGACTGCAGGAGGGTCAGTCTTCACCAAGTCTTTCTAGGTCATTCCTGGAGGTGAACTGGGAAAAAAGCAGAGCAGAAGTCTGAAGGAGTCTGGAGTGCTCCCACAGTTCAAACTGCTTCATGGATGGAGAGTTATGGCAAACCAATGTAAAGGGCAGAAGCTTGGAGGAAAGTCGTGGACAAAGATACCTTAAGAGCACTTACACGTTGTTGGGGCTGTAAGGGATTCACAAACACATGCAGAGCAGCCCTGATTGCTTCAAAGAATCAGGGTGAGCCGACAAAATGAACTGAAAACTTGGGTGTCACAATAAACTAAAATCTGTACATGGAAAAAATTTTAAGGGTTAATGACCTGTGTATTTTTTATATATGTTCTTGCTAAACTGTAAGATCCATGAAGGCAGAGGCCATCCATGCCTGTTGTTTTCACAGACGTAGCCCTGACATATCCCTGGCACTTAGCAAAACTCCTGGCAAAGAGGAGATGATCAGTACATATTTAAAAATGAACTAAGATGTTCATAACTGAAAAGAGCTTAATTTTTTTTTAACTCTTCTCATTAGCCTTTGCATTTCAGAGGTCAATTAGAAAAAGAACAGTAAGGCAAAGGAATGGCTGTCTTGAGGAATCCCAGGCAGTAAATACTTGGGTAGGAGGATGCTGGGCATCAAAGAGCCTTTCGTGCCTAAGCTCTCCATATCCCTTGCTTTCTATTTAATGTGGTTTATAGTCTCAGACATTACCAAATCAGAGTTTTAAATGCTAGATACCTGTGATTAGTGGTGCTAGAACATAGAAATAAGAACAGCCTCTTTTGTAGTTATAAATGCTACCTATCTTAGTCTGGGTTACTTAAAAGAAAAGAGGTTTATTTTGGCTCACAATTTTGGAAGCTGGGAAGATAGTAGCATCTGATTGGCTTTGGGTGAGAGTCAACTTGCTTTGTAACAATGTACTGTCTCAGTAACCAATCTAATCCCATGAGAATGAAAATTCACTCCTACAAGGGCAGCACTGATCCCTATTAAAGAGCACACTTCCCAAATGCACAAATTGGTAAATAAATTTCAACATTTGTAGGAAATAAACCAAATCCAAGCCATAGCACTACCTCTCTTAATAAGTTTTTCATATTATTCAAATCAAAACTAACTTCTCCTTTCTCTCTCTCTTCTTTCTTTCTGGTTTTCTAGTGTAGATTTCTGGATTCCAAATGATGCATTAGATATAACATTTAGAGTCTTAAGAGTTAAACTAGAGGAAACACCGGGTGCTCTCTGGAATTGCTCTTCTTTAGTTCTTGAGTGGATCTGTCTCTAATCTAGCTGTTTCCTAGCATTCTAGTTTTGAGCATGTTGCAGAAAACATAGGTTTGCTCATTCAATGTATATTCCAAATCCCATTGAACTTCAGTTTCTATGTGGTAAAGGCTGGAAAACTGAGAAATACACTTCCCAGTTATCTTTGTAGCTAGGATTGTGCTTAGGTTCTTCAGTTACATGATGCTTGGAGGTAGAAGTGAGCACTATGGCAGCCTGACAAACTTGGTATAGGGACTGTTTGGTTCTTCTAGAGAAATTGTGGTAAATTTTGGTGTCTAGTCCCTGGTATCATAAGTGCCACACACTAAGCAGAAGTAGCAAAGGAATAATGTGGTTGGTATTTTTCCAGATCTCTTTACTATCCAACACCAGTTCTCTTGACCTGCCTTTCTGTTTAAATTATCTGGAGGAGATTCTGTGTTCTGTAAACTAGACCCTCCTCAGATCAATGACAGGTAATAGGAATCAATGCAGGCAAGAGATCTTCAGGGAGGCAGTCATCTGGATTATCCAATAATACTAGAGAATGGGACACAAGACGTGTCATGAATTAGCAAAGTATGTACTTAATTACCTGGGAACAAAGAGCCTTACTAATGGCTAGGCCCTGGAAACCAAGTGACTATTGTGATAGAACATTATGAAGGATATATGATAGGAGGGAAAAGTCTGTTTCTGACAGGCCTGAAAGTTTAAAGAGAAATGATAAGATCAAAACCTTCAATCCAGAGCTGTTAACAATTGCATGGTATAAACAGGTATAAAAAAACTGTCCCAGGTAAAATGAGATGCATGTTACTTAATAAGTTATTCTTCATAGGAACCAGGAGAAGAGATATAGCATTGGGGTTTGAATTTGATCAAATTATGTTATATGTATTTATGTATCTGTCAAAATGAACCCCACAATCATATAAAATTATAATGCACTAATAAAAACATAAAAAATAAGTCAGCCTTCAGTTAAGCAGAAAGAAGAAACATCCTAATCATGGATATGATTCTGATCATATCAAAGCTTACTATTGTTTATTTTAGAATGGAAGTATAACCCTGGGTTTAATTCTGGGTTGATTTTCCAATATTCTGTACCAAACAAAATGAGCTTGTAAATACTCAGGCTCAACAAATGAGAATATTTACTGCTGCTGGAAAAAGTACAAATTTCAGTGCTCCTGGAATGTCTTTCCTGAGACTCCCACGACCCTGATTACTCACCCGTGGCTAGCCTGCTAACTTGATTCTTCTATGCAGCATCACTTCACGATAACCTTTCCACCCACACATACAATTTATAAAATAACCTGAGTCAAAGCAAGTGAAATTCTCTTTTCTCAATCCTTATGTTCATGGCACACTTCCTTTTGAAATCAGACCAAGAACTCAGGCTTTGTGGTACAAGATACAAATTCCATGATGAGAGTGCAGGCGTCATAGCAACTATTGAATTTCATCCCAGTACCATCCTCTCTGCACCTTTGTTTCTGATCTTAAAGATGGAGTAATGGAGGCCTGACAAAGCCCCATTTTAATTATGAGATAAAA
This sequence comes from Glaucomys volans, assembly GCA_020662805.1. Taxonomy (NCBI): domain Eukaryota; kingdom Metazoa; phylum Chordata; class Mammalia; order Rodentia; family Sciuridae; genus Glaucomys; species Glaucomys volans. Next base: position 206,099 of record JAJEJO010005784.1, on the reverse strand, counting down.
TGTGTCAATGTGCTTAGTAAGCATTAGAAATTATTTAGATATAAGTATCTATTCAGGGGCAGGTGATGAGAAGAGTTATCATAAGATAAAGGAAATATCACAAGCATCAAGGACAAAGGCCTGGATGTAAGACCTAGTAATACTGTTAAACTGCTATAAGGCAGAGAGATTTTTGAGCTCTAGGGTCTTTGTTTTTCTCTTCTTTAAAAATAAAGAGCTGTGAAAGTAAAAAAAATAATGTAATTGAAAGTGCTTAGCAAAGAGCTGATTTACAAGATAGGTTCTTCCTTCTTTTTGCAAATTATGTATTATGCATATGTACTGGTAGTGTTTATTATTGGTCAAGCAGAGATTAGAAACAAGCTAGCAGATCTTTCCTGGGTTAGGTCTGGGGACTTTTGAACTCTTACACTACTTAATGATTGCTATTTCAACAAAATAATATTTGTCAGACATGAAAGCAAGATAGATTTTATTTGAATTAACTATTCTGACCTTTATGTCTTTTGGTAAGTCCCCAAATACTCATTCTTCCTTAAATAAAACCAAGTTTCATTAAAAAGCAGAGTTAACAGCAAATAAAACAACTCTGAAAGATATAGACTTGTCAAAAATAGGCATCCGGTACTAACTTAGTGATTGATGTTACCTGGCTTGCCACGTAGCTTCTGACAATAAATGTTTCAGTCAATCAAGACCAGTTCTGTTATTTGTATTTGAGCAATACACACTGGAAACATTTAGTTCTGAAGGATTTAAATTTTTGAGATTATAACAATCTCAGGGAGAGAAACTCATGCAGCAGATATTTTACTTGATGCTAAAACATTTTGGATTTTGCTGGAAAAACATGCACATCTATCCATTCACAACTAGAAAACTTCAACATAGATACCTTAACCCCATGAGCTTTTATGAAAACCCAACAAAGAAACCTGCTTATTAGATTTAATTGCAATTAAATCTACTTTTGGGGGAAAACTCTATAGTGTACCCCCTTTTTCAGTGAATTACAAAGTGCTTTTTAGCAAAAAAAAAAAAACACTAGTATGATTCATGTGGAACATTTTTATTGACATGGGCAAATGCTTCAGGTTACAAAACAGTGAGGTGAAAAATCAGATCCAAAACTGCATACAGATGATATATGGATGTTAACCCACAAGGGACGGGAAGATTAGAAGTTCATTGGACTAGCCAAAGGGGAATGAAGGGAAGGGAGGAGGGATGGGAATACAAAGACAGTAGAATGAATTGGACAACTTTCCCATCTACATAATATGAATACATGACCAATGTAAATCTACATCATGTACAACCGCAATAATGGGATCCTAATTGGAACAACTTATACTTATTCTATGTATATAAAATATTTCAAAATATACTGTACTGTCATGTTAAAAAAGAAGTATCATCATCCACTTATCAGGGAAAACATTCAGCCTTTGGTTTTTGGGGATTGACTTATTTCACAGCATAATATTCTCCAATTCCATCCATTTATCTGCAAATGCCATAATATTCTTCTTCTTTATGGCTGAATAATATTCCATTGTATATATTTACCACATTTTCTTTATCCATTCATCTCTTGAAAGGCATCTAGGTTAGTTCCAGAGTCTAGCTATTATGAAGTGAGCTTCTATAAACATTGATATGGCTGTGTTACTGGGTTGGGGAGGTGGGAGGTGAGAAAAGAATGAAGGAAATTTAGATTATGTAGATGGAAATGAGAGGGGGAGGGGGTATGAAAAATGGTGGAATGAGACAGACATCATTATCCTATGTATATGTATGATTACATGAATTGTGTGAATCTACATCATGCACAATCATAGAAATGAAAAGTTGTACCCTATTTGTGTACAATGAATCAAAATGCAGTCTGTAAAAATAAAAAAATAAGAAAAAATTTAAAAAGTAGCCAATACCCCTGTAAGGAAGCAGTAGATTGGGAAATGGATGCTCAGACTGAAAAACAGCTATTCATATTTTTATAGCAATCTCTACTTTGCAAAACATTGTCATATGTCAGGATTCTGGAATAGAGTAGGTAGGTAAGCCCTCAAATTTTTTGATGAAGTATTTCATTTGTTCTGCATGTAGAAAAAGTTAACTAAGTCTGTTTTGATGATTGATGATGGAGGAACTGCACTGAGGTTAGTTTATGGAAAAAGGTCACTGTCTGTGAGATGACATATATGGCAATTGATAAATATGACACATAATCTTACTCTACTCAGTTGTTTCAGGAATAGTGTAGATTTTATCTTATTTGTAGAAAACCGTAAAACAACAACAAGAAATTTGAGGAATATATTCTCAAACTCTTTGTTTTCAAATGATGACTTCATTAAAGATTAAAGATATTTAAAAAAGAATGTGAACTAGGAAAATTATATTTATGCATTGCAAAATAATAGGAATAAAATGTAAGAACATGCTAGCAAGGGTTATTCTGTGGATGACAACATTAAGGGGAACAATTTTCTTCCTGTTTTTAAGAAGTTTTCAAGTATTTAACAGATGTGCAACATGTATTGTTCTAATAAAGACTTTAAAATATTATTCTTTGCTGCTCCTACCCTTGATGACTCTGTTAAAGATACTGTGGAATAGACTTACAAAATTGATTTGATTCAACAAAGGCCTCTACATGGAGCAGAACATATCAATGTGCCAATTTTATTGACATAGGAGTCTAAAATAAAGTTCATGTATATGTCATTCCCTCAAACAAGTTCCTGGTCACAGGTGTGCAAATGTGGTTGGAGAAGCATTTCATATACTCAGCTGTGCAAATAGCACATTATCCCTCACAGGTAAAACCAGAATACAAATATGGAATGGCCTGTGAAGCCTGGCATAGAGCACTCCTCAGTGAATATTGTGATTTCTATTTCATTATTTACCACCATTGCAAACACTGGTATAAGAGGTTATTAAGTTTTCAAGCAATAAAATAAATAACATAGCATTGGATAATAATCCAAAGTACAAAACAAATATCTGTGATTTTACACTGATATAAATTATTTGAACACTTAAATAAATGGTGGAGAATAGAAAAATTGATAATGCAGAATAATTTGAGATAATTTATGTAAAAACTTCCTCAAGGTGGTTAGAGAACCACTCCTCACCCCTTAAAGGTGGTCTGCATGTAGTGATTTCCTTCCACAGAGTACAGCATGGATAGGTGTGGAGGCCAGGGGGAAGGACCTAGAGGAACCTGACAAATGCTATCCCAGCCAGGGGAGGAAGGTGAGCATCAACAGTGATAAGTCACGTTGACAGCACGTGGCCTTGAGAACATGATGAGAAGGGCACTTATCTCTGTGGGCCGTCTCCTCTGCCAAACCATGAAAAACACACCAGACAAACCTTTCAAAGGACATTCTATTAAAATACCTGAGCAGTATGCCTCAAAACTGTCAAGGTCATCAAAAATAAGGAAAAATCTGAAAATTCTGTTTTATTTTCACAACTTTTCCATAAATATAGAACTATTCTAAATAAAAAGTTTATTTGGACTGTGCATGGTAGCACACACCCACAACCCCAACTCCTCAGGAGTATCACAAGTTTGAGAAAGCCCGGGTAGCTTAGTGAGACTGTCTCAAGATGAAATAAAAGGGGCTGGAGGTGTAGCGCAGTGGTAGAATGCTTGCATAGCATTCCGGAGGCCCTGGGTTCAATCCCCAGTACAAAAAAAAAAAGTTTATTTGTAGAACAGTTTCTGTGTAGTTAATTCTATTGTATAAACAATGCACTGTTTGATAGGGACGACCATGCTTAGTAAACATAGTGACAAGCTTCATAGGTCGTATATTAGTAAAAAATTAGCCTAACAGTCCTGTCTTCCTTTCTCTTCTACATTTTTCAGATGATAAAATGAAGGGTGATGTGTTTAAGGGATACATTTATTTATTAATTATATTTAATAGAAATAGTTCTCTAATATTGCTGCTGATATAAACAGTTTAACTCCTGGTAACTCTGAGAAGGGGGGTGGCAGTGCCCATACTTTAGTCATAAGACTTGGGGTCACTTCTAATTCATCTATAAAACTATTATCTCAGCCAAGAACCTAGCTCTTTGACCCTCAAAACCTTATATGAAAGAGAAGATTGATTTATGAGACTTCCAAATTTTCTTCTCCCTTCTAAAACAAAATAGAACCACCCCTAGTAGATTTTGTTATTTAAGCTCATTTTTATTGGGCAGAAGGGGACATTTTTCCAGAGAGTCTTGCCTAAGCATCACTGCTAGCTCTTTTTTTTTAAATTAGTTTTAATTAGTTATACTTGTCAGTAAAATGCATTATGATGCCTCATAACGTATATGGAGTACAATTTCTCATTCTTCTGTTTGTACATAATGTAGAATCCCACCAGTTGTGTAGTCATATATGAGCATAGGGTAATAATGTCTGATTCATTCTACTATCCTTCCTACCCCATACTTGCTCCCTACCCTTCACTCCCCTCCACCTAATCTAAAGTAACTGTATTCTTCCCTAGTCCTCCTGCCCTTATTGTGAGCTAGCGTCCATATATTAGAGAAAACATTTGACCTTTGGTTTTTAGGGATTGGCTTATTTCACTTAGTATGATATTCTCCAGCTCCATCCATTTATAAGCAAATGCTATAGTTTCATTCTTTTTTTAAGGCTGAGTAATATTCCATTGTGTATATATACATTTTCTTTATTCATTCATCTGTTGAAGGGCAACTAGGTTGGTTCCATAGTCCAGCTATTGTGAATTGAGCTGCTATAAACATTGATGTGGCTGCATCACTGTAGTATGCTGATTTTAAGTCCTTTGGGTATATATTGAGGAGTGAGATAGCTGGGTCAAATGGTGTGTCCATTCTAAGTTTTCTGAGGAATCTCCATACTGCTTTCCAAAGGGGTTGCACCAATTTGCAGTCCCACTAGAAATATATGAGTGTACATTTTTCCCCACATCCTTGCCAACATTCATATCTATTGCTGTGAATAGTTCATGTTCTTACCTTTAAAAATTGGGAGTAAAATAGCACCTACCTGATAGGGTTTTGTGAAGATTAAATATGATAATATGTGAGAAACACTTACTATCCTATGGTAAAAATAAAATATTTAGTTCCTGTTTTTATACTCTGAAAATAACAGTCTAACTATGGATGATTGTGGGAAAATGGTGATGCGAAAGACAGATTAGTATTTATTTGGGACTTGCACATTCTGAAGGATGTACTTTAATGGGGAAAAGTCTGGGCATTTGGAGGAAGTAAATTTTTCAGGGATAAATACTGAGATCTTCTGTATTTTCACAGCTTCTCAGAACTCTGCCCATGAATTGAAGTGCTCTCACTTGAGTGGGATTTTTGTGAGAAAAGTTGGTCATTCTCAAGTATTTGTGCCTATGGTGAATGAGAGGAGTACTGCCTGAGGTGTGAATAATTTTTTAAAAGGATGAGAAATAAAAAATGTATTTCATATGATTTTATGCTTGTTTGAGAGATTTTAAATTCTAACATATGACCACCACATGAGGAGTGTTAATTTTATTAACTCAGTAAACAGTTCCGTGATTGAGAAAGTTATAAGTGTTTCTGCATATAAGTAAATTCTATTGGATTATTAAATTGAAAAAAATATCTACTATGAGTAAAGCATAAACCCTGGAAATGATCAAAAGTGGATTGTAGAAGATAATCAACTACAATGAAAAAAATGGTGAGCTTATACAATTAACTGATATTTTTCGAATGTTCTAGAAACATCACTAATATGAAGTGAACAACAAAAACTCAGTATCACAGAGAGCTAAACTGCTATAAATTGAGTACAATCACATGAGTAGATAATCTTGTAATTTCTATTTTTTTTAGAACTTCCTCATAACATGGAATTAACCTAGTACTCTAAGATGGTCAAATGTTTCTCAGTAATGGGATTCAGTGTGGGAAGCTTTGTTTAGCTTATTACAGGAACACATGCTCTTCATCTTGGCACATAACCTCCACCAAAATTGCCCTGCTTCCAATAGCAATTTTAAAGAAAGATTTCAGGACTAACGCCTCTAAGAACATAGATAACTTTCTGCCCGGAGAATAGACTCTGGGTAGTGCCTAGATAAAATACAGTGACTTGTATTGATACCTTCTGAATGTGTGTCTTTACCATTCCCCTTCCTTGCATCCTCCAATTTCCTCTTGATTACCAATGTGGTTGTAGGGAAGCTAACTTGCCCATCAGCTCAGGAGCCAATCTAACACCTGACCACAGTGGACTACCACACATTCAGGTTTGATATGGGACCTGAGAATATCCTTGGAAAATCTTCAAACTTGACTGGGATGTTAAAAAAAGAGGGTTAATCTTTCCTCATGGGTAAAAATGAGGAAATGTAGCGGGCTGTGGGATTGCTGGGAGCCAACTGGAGTTTGCAAAGTAGAGGGAAGTATGAGATGAAGATAATAATGGGAAAATTGGATGGAAAGATATAATAGATATAATAGATTCTTGTTATTTGAACCATTGGGTTAATCTCTAGATTTTCTAGTTATTCAAGTCAATAGATTCCCTTTATAATTTTAGTGGGTTTCAATTGTCATTTTTGTTATTTGCAACTTAAAACTTTCCAATGATGAGATAGCTAACACTGATGAAGCACAAACATGTCTGTTTATTCTGCATAACAAACCTAAGACACACTAACTTACTATCTTAGTTTTACAATACGTGGGAACTGAACATTAGAAACTTTGTGCAACTTGCTTTATCTCAGAAATAGAAGTGGATTTAAATATTTCTAATGCCAAAGTCTATCTTTTAACCACTATGCTAACGATTCCTTCCAGGTTAAAAAAATGGCTAATGAACTGAATAGACACTTCACAGATGAAGAAAAACAATCGGTCAACAGATATATGAAAAAATGTTCAACATCTCTAGTAATTAGGAGAAATGTAAATTAAAACTACACTGAGATTTTATTTCACTCCAATCAGAATGGGCAATTATCAAGAATACTGGCAACAATAAATGTTGGAGAGGATGTGGAGAAAAAGGTACACTCATCCATTGCTGGTGGGACTGCAAATTGGTGCAACCATAATGGAAAGCAGTATGGATATTCTTCAGAAAACTTGTAATGGATTCACCATTTGACCTAGTTATCCCACTCCTTGGTTATACCCAAACGACTTTAAAATCAGCATACTACAGTGATGCAGCCACATCAATGTTTGTAATAGCTCAATTCACAATAGCTAAACTATGGAACCAACCAGGTGCCCTTCAACAGATGAATGGATGAAGAAAATGTGGTATTTTCACAATAAAATATTACTCAGCCTTAAAGAAGAATGAAATCATGGTGTTTGTGGGTAAATGGATGGAACTAGAGACTATCATGCTAAGTGAAATAAGCCATCCCAAGAAAACAAAAGCCAAATGTTTTCTCTGATATGCAAATGATTTCATATTTTAGAAGTACTTTTTTAATATAATAGAAGTACTTTGGTTTAGACAAAGGGGAATAAAGGGAAGGGGGGGAATGGAAATAGTAAAGAGAGTAGAATGAATCAGACATTACTATCCTATGTATATGTATGATTACATGACCAATGTAATTCTACATCATGTACAACCAGAAGAATGAGAAGTTATACTCCATATATGTATGTCAAAATGCATTCTACTATAATGTATAACTAATTGGAATAAAAAAGAAATCAAAAAGTGAAATAGAATTCTGAAACTATATAATAATTTTAAATTCTCAGACCCTAATTATATAATTTTATCTAAAATTTCACATCAAAATGCCTGTAGTTAAGGAAAAAGTGCTTAAATTTATAACATACAGGGTTTCTAAATCAGAGATTCAGAATCTTTCCTGTGAAAAATATGTTCTTCTTTGCCATTTATTATTTCCAGTAATTTGGGGGCATACCTTTTTTACTTCTAATCAAATCTCTTTGGTGTCATTAACTAAACTAATTAGCTGTATACTATTTTAGGATAAAGAACTTGTTCAACACATAAAAGATGGGGGTACAATTAGAAAATAGAATACAGTCATATATACTGCCTTCATTTCAGTTCATGTAGTATAGAAATGTTGCATAACTTTATCCCAGAAGTCAAAGGAAAAATATTCCCTATGAATATAATATATATAATTTATTTGGAAAAGTACTTTTTATTCCAAAGATTAATACACACCCCTTTGATGGGCATGATGGTAATGCCTGTAATCTCAGTGGCTTGGGAAACTGAGGCAGAGCATTGTCATTTTAAGGCCAGCTTCAACAACTTAGCAAGACCCTAAGCAACTTAGCAAGACCCTGTCTCAAAATTAAAAAAAAAAGGGCTGGGGATGTCACTGAGTGATAAAACATCCCTGGGTTCAATCCACAGTACCAGAAAAAAACCCAAAACAAAAACCATATACACCTTTCATTTTATAGCAAAATATTACTCATTTCTTTTTATATGTCTTTTCCATCTTTATATTTTATGGCTGAATCTGGCTCTTGTTTCTAACAGGAGTTGAAAACACAGAATTCTACCTGTGAGCTCAGCATCTCACTTTCTAGAGAAGTCCTAATTCTAACTGCAAAAGACTGAAGACTTGGCATCTTGTGTTCTGAATCTCACTGCTTCATCTGCTGAGATGTCAGACCAGCTGCCTCTGTTGAGGCAGTTTGAGGAGTACCCAGCAATGTGTGATTGGCATACCTGCACATGTTTCCAAAACCAAGGCCCCTTTTATGAGTGCCAGAAAGAAAGAGTTTGTTTACATAACCAAATAAAATAGGTGTTAGGTCTATATATTGAGCCAATAAATACATTAACTTAGAGTATCAGGTAAGCGATGTAAAAATTTATAAAGATTTGGCAGTTCGATTTACTTTTATATGAACCTGCCAAGATTAAGTAATAGACAAATATAAATCACATCATGCTACCAGAAACCAGGAAAAGACCCTCAAATTCACTATTTTCTTGGTGTCATTATTTATGAATAGGCCAGCAAAAAAAAAAAAAAGTATTTAAAGATCATATGATATGCTATCCTTTTATCAAAGACAAACCAATGCTTAAACATCAAGTTGGGAGCAGCACATGTAGAATTACCAATAATATCTCAGGTTATCATTTCTTTTAAATAAACACACTGCCTGCATACTCTAAATGGTACTGAAAAGTAAAATTTTCCATCTTTCACCTAAACTCCAGGGCTTCTCTCCAAAGGTACTCATCATCAATATCTTGAGTATCCCCTGGAAAGAAAATGGGCACATATACTTTTTTTAAATGTACAAAGGTAAGAGTGAATGCATTGTATATGCCATGAAACACTTTTGTTTTTTAAATTTTGTCACATGCTGGCAATTGTTTGATGTTTGCGTATTCAACCCTACCTCATCCTAACAGACCCACAGTATTCTGCTGAATGTGTACACCATAAAATTTTAATCAATTTTTTGCTGATGGGCACTTAGATTTAAATTCCCCCCACTTTTTTACATTATTACAAAATTCTGCAGATTACTTCATTTCATATAGATCTTGATGTACTTTTGTTAGTATCTAATGGATAGATTACAACCAATGGAATTGGTAGGTCAATGGACTGTATGTTTTTCATTCTTAGAGATCTTGTCAAATCAACCACTTTCCAGAAATATCCATCAATTTATGCTTTCACTAATAGTGATTGAGAGTTTCTCATATGACCATCAAGATTAGATGCCATCAGACATTTCCAATCTTGTGCAGGGCATCACATTTAAAGATGCCTACCTCAAAAGTTAAAGAAGTTTCATTATTTACTTCCACTTCTAAAATTCTCTAAATTTAATACAGTTTATAACCTATTTCAACACTTGTCAAAATAGCCTTCCTCTCCCTGTAAAACTTCTTCGCAACATTCCACTCCTATAACTTCTGAGGTCAACTCCCCATAAGGGGTAAATGGCACTAATACTATTAGCCCAGCAGGCAGTAAGTATTTCCTCTTTCCTTGAGACCCATAGGAATCCCAATCCCCTGCTTATATCCACTTAGCCTTTTTACTTCTCTTCCTCTGCAGTTGTGAAGAGGGAGAAATTGAGCATGAAAATGCCACACACATGGGGTGAGGAGTTAAGAGGACACATGCCTCCAACATTGTTGGTCTGCACAAATTTTTAAATGCTTGCCATTTTGACAGATTAAAACAGGCATCTCCTTATTTTGCATGACTTTAATTACTGGCCATATATGAATATTTTTTAAATCTTGTAAATTATTTTAAATTTTAATTACTTTTAAATTATTTTTAATTTTAATTACTGGTCATATATATATATATTTTTTTGGGGGGGGGGTATCTGAGATTGAACTCAGGGGCACTCAATCACAGAGTCACATTCCCAGCCCTATTTTGTATTATATTTAGAGACAGGATCTCACTGAGTTGTTTAGCACCTCAATTTTGCTGAGATTCGTTTTGAACTCTTGATCCTCCTGCCTCAGCCTCCTGAGCTGCTGGGATTACAGGCATGTGCCACCACACCTGGCAATTTATATATTAAATATATTTCCTTATGAACTGCTTGTGTGTATTGATTCATTTTTATTTTAAGCAATATTTAATTGACTAGAATATGCTCTTTGCAGATTAAGAGAGATAGTAAAGTCTACTGTTCTAGTCAGCTTTTTTGCTGCTGTAACTAAAAGACCTGACCAGAATAATGGAGAGAAGGAAAAGTTTATTTGAGGGCTCATGGGTTCAGAGGTCTTAGTCCGTAGAAGGCCAGCTCCATTCCTCAGGGCTCGAGGTGAGGCAGGACATCATGGCAGAAGAGTGTGGCAGAGAGAAACAGCTCACATGATGATCCGGAAGCAGAGAGAAACTCTACTTGCCAAGTACAAATATATACCTCACGGCCATGACTCAATTCCCACCTCCTCCAGACACACCCAACCATTTCAGTTAATCCCTATTGGGGGATTAATTCACTGGTTGGGTTAAGACTTTCACAACCCAATTGTTTCTCCTCTGAACCCTCTTGCATTGTCTCACATGTGCACTTTTGGGGACACCTCACATACAAACCACAACAGCTACATTCTACAGGGCAAGGTTTATGTGGATGGAGACAGGAGCAGTAAGTACATCACTATGGTGACTATAACAATGTGCTCATCAATTCTAGCTCTGCCTACTAAACATAGTGTGCTCACATATAGGCTTTTCACAGAAGGTTGCTCTGCAGCAACCACTGGCTAGATATTTTTCATGGTGCAGTACAATAGAAATTAATGTTCTGTGGAGGCGGGAGTGTGATGGAGGAGTGTCAATTTCCTCTTGTCCTCTCATATGGGTCAGATGACTGTGTTCCACAGGGAGGGCAATACCCATCTGAGTATTTTGTTCTTATTGGTGAATGGCCACATCATAGAGAGAGGTCTAGACCTGCTTAGGAGTTAAGTGCATGTAAGATAAGATAATAGAATGAGACAAACATCGTTATCCTATGTATATGTATGATATGCAAATTGTATGATTCTACTTTGTGTACAACCAGAAAAGCGATAGTTGTACTCCATTTGTGTGCAATGAACCAAAATTAAAAAAAAGAGAGAGAGAGAGAGAGAGAGAGAAAGGGAGTAAAGTGCAGGGAGAGAAGGTTGGAGAAGTATTGGAATGAACTTTTTTGTTCATTCCATTCCAAGGCTCTTTCTGCCTTTCTAGAAGGAAGGAAGGAAGTGGGGGGAGAGAGAGAAAGAGAGAGAGAGAGCGAACGAGCAAATAAGCGCAGTTCTGCTCAGGCAGAATGGAGACCACTTTTCTAATTGTTGGCTATGTGGCAATGCTAAGGGTGAGATTATCAGCTGCCTTCTCACTCACCTTGACACTCTGTACCTCTGTCAGTACATCAATCCCCACAGCCTTAGTTAAGACCCATTCTCTGGGTGGGACTCTTCTGAGTTCCTTGTCCACATAACCAACCTGCTTACCTGACCTTTCTACGTGAGTGTCTCAGGGCAACTCAAAATTCATATGTCCAGGTCTCATTTCTTGATTTTGTTCTCCAAACTGTTTCCCACTTTGACCTCTATTTTTCAACTCAAACGAAGTATTTACCACCTAATTAATGGCTTGGAATCATATTTTCCTCTTCCTTTCCCCCAAACTTATCAGCAAATCCATCAAGTAAAGTTCCAAGACATGTCTTAAGTCTGTCCTTTTTTTCCCCACACCTATCACCCCTTCCCTCATGCAAGCCCTGATCACCCCTAGCCTGAATTAGGTCAGTGTCATTCTAAGTGATGCTCCACCTTCCACTCTTGCTCCTCTGTGATTCAGTCTCCTAGAAGTGCTCATTGAACACAAAAGTAACCACACTACGCTCCTGCCTATAACTGTTCAGTGGATTTCTGTGCATTGAAAACTCCTTATCTTTGCAAAGCCTTGTACAATCTGTACCACCAATCCCCCAATTTCAACTCCAGCTATTTCCTTACCCCACTACACAGCAACCATGCTGGTCCTGTGTGAGTTTCTTGAATTTGTGAAGGTCTTGTCCTCCAGGAGCTTTACATGAGCTGTAACTTTTGTTGGATACTATCTTCTCCAGGTTGTTTCATAACCAGATCCTTCTCAGCCTGGAGCTCTCAGCTCATGTCTGTAACCTCCTCAGAGAAGGTTTCTCTAACCACCCATCTAAAACTTCTCTGCCCCAGTTATGGTCACCACAGCAATCTGTTGTTTCCTTTATGTCACTTTTACAATTTGGAAATGTCATATTTATGAGTTGACCTGGTTTTAGTAGATTTTATGTCTATGTGATGCATCCTTGAAACTCCTGCTTTTCAGAGTAGTGCCTGGAGTCAACACACATTTGCTGGCTGGCTGACTGACTGGATGTGTGAATGCATGCATGAAGACTTGTTCCTGGGTTCAGTGAAAGTTAGAGGGCGAGATCTTTTTATTTATTTAGTACCCACAGGCATTTGACCACTGAACCACATCCTCAGCCCTTTTTATTTTACTTTGAGATAGGGTCTTTCCAAGTTGCTTAGGGGCCTCGCGAATTGCTGAGGATGGTTTTTAACTTGTGATCCTCCTGCTTCAGCCTCATGAATCACTGAGATTCTAGGCATTGCCACCTTGCCCAGATACAGGGCTAGATTTTAGGAAGAGGAAATTACAATTTAAGGAAGGAACAAAAGCCACAGCATTTTGTGCAGTTACTTAGAATTTAGAGAAGTGAGGCTTGAATCATGTGTCAGTCAGCATCATTGATGAAAGGGTCAGGTCAGGGGTTGAGCCAAATGAGATTCAAAGGCGATGGTGGCCTTATCACTGGATATAGAATTTGGACTTAGTGTTTAAACACATATTTAATAGTTAACATATGGTTATATGGTAAGTTTTGATATTTAAAGTTCTCAAAAAAATCCCATGTTTAGAGTGCTTACTCCATATTTCACTATAGTACATTTCAAACAATGTACTATAGTGGTTAAAACACAACTCTGTAGCCAGACTGCTTGAGTTTGAATCCTGTCTGACATTTTGAAGCTTTGGAACCTTGTACAAGGGGCAGAACCTCTTTATGCTTCAGCTTTTCTCTCAGGGAAATGGGGGAATAATGGGCCATGCTTTCTCAGGTTGTGATAATTTAATGAGTTAATAATCCAAAGTAATTATAACAGTATCAAAGATCTAGTAAACACTATAAATTGTTAGTTATCAAGTTATCAGTATTCTGTTTCTAGAAATGCCAGAAAAGTTTGTATTGAGAGGGGATTAACTCTGAAAAGATGCCTCTCAGAGATATGGTATTTCTTGGACCAATCCCAGGAGGGAGTTCATGAAAATCTGCACAGATAGAGATGCCAGAATTCCATTGCTATCATTACTCTGAAAAGGATTCATTCAAAAGGCTAATTAGCCCTGCATACAGTTCTTTAGAAAATGTACAGAAACCTGAACAAAGCTATGGTCAACTAAATGAACATGAAACCTATATCAGCTCTCATAGCAAATTTCAGTTTGACTGCCCAACTATACCTCTAGAGATAGAGCTCTTGGAAATAAGCATTTCTATTATAGTAACTTTTATCTTGGATGTTACTTCATTATGCTAATAGTCTCCCCACTGATCTGCTCTATTCTTCATTTTTGTCAAGCCTCAGGAAGAAATGGTGAAATAGTCAAGAAGTAAAGAATAAGGGCCTGGAGGGGCTGGAGTTGCTGGCTCCGGTGGGGAGTTTGCACCCTTCGGTGCCATTTTGCAGCTTCCCTGGCAGAGGGTGACCATCTGGGGCTGCCTGAGTCCTCAGAGTTGAGCTCCGGTCTTCTGAGCCACTGCGCAGCATCTCCTGGGGAGGTCTGGCCTGGAGGGGCTGGAGTCGCTGGCTGTGGCAGGGATTTTGGACCCTTTGGCGCCATTTTGCAGCTTCCCTGGCAGAGAGTGACCACCTGCCACCGACTGAGCCCCCAGCGAGGAGCTCAGGCCTGCCTGGGCTCTCAAGCCCAGTGTCTCCATCACTGAGCACAGTTTTGTGCCCCCACCCCAACTTGGTCTAGTGCCCAGGTCCACACCCTGGCCCGGGGTCTAGCACCTTGCTGTATCTGATTGTGTATCAACACCAGGCTGCCTCTGTCCATAAGCATTGATCATTCCCAACCTGGAGGAAGTGGGACAGCAGCTTTCTTGGGTCACCACTTGATCAAGCACCTCTCAAACATCAGGTGAGTTACTGGAAATCTGCAGGGACACTTTAAGTCTTTACAGGGAAATTGCAATCCCTCTGATTTGCACTACTAGAGGGGATGATACATGAGCAGCGTGAGAAAACACGGAAGAAAGTGTCCCAAACAAACCTAGATGATATATCAAGAGAACCCAAAGATAGCATGGTAGAAGGAATGATAGAAAGGGAGTTCAGAATGTTTATAATTAAAATGATCCGAGAAGAGAATGATGTGATGAGAGAGCAGATTCAGGCAATGAATAATCAGCTAACAGAGCAATTGCAGGAAGCAAAAAATCATTTCAATAAAGAGATAGAAGTTCTGAGAAAAAAACAAACAGAAATCCTTGAAGGAAACAAGGAAATGAAGGAAACAATAAACCAAGTTAAAAACTCAATAGAAAGCATAATTAAGAGAATAGATCACTTGGAAGACAGAATCTCAGACAATGAAGACAAAATATTTAATCTTGAAAACAAAGTCGAACAAACAGAGAAGATGGTTAGGAATCATGAACAAAACTTCCAAGAAATATGGGACTTCATGAAAAGACCAAATTTAAGAGTTATTGGGATTGAGGAAGGCACAGAGATACAAACCAAGGATATGAATAATCTGTTCAATGAAATAATATCAGAAAATTTCCCAAATATGATGAATGAGATGGAAAATTAATTACAAGAGGCTTACAGGACACCAAACACACAGAATTACAACAGATCCACACCAAGGCACATTATAATGAAAATACCTAACATACAAAACAAAGATAGAATTTTAAAGGCTGCAAGAGAAAAGCATCAGATTACCTACAGGGGAAAACCAATACGGACATCAGCAGATTTCTCAGCCCAGACCCGAAAGCAAGAAGGGCCTGGAACAACATACTTCAAGCTCTGAAAGAAAATGGATGCCAACCAAGAATCTTAAACCCAGCAAAACTTGCCTTCAGATTTGTTGATGAAATAAAATCCTTCCATGATAAAAGCTTAAAGAATTCACAAAGAGAAAGCCTGCCCTACAGAACATTCTCAACAAAATATTCAAAGAGGAAGAAACAAAAAACAACAATCTCAGTCATCATGGGGAGGAATTACCCTAAAGAAAGAGTCGATCAAAGGAGAAACAAAGTTAAGCTAAAAACCCCGAAAAAACTAAAATGGCAGGAAATACAAGTCATATCTCAATAATAACCCTGAATGTAAATGGCCTAAACTCATCAATCAAAAGACATAGACTGGCAGATTGGATTAAAAAGAAAGACCCAACAATATGCTGCCTTCAAGAGACTCATCTCATAGAAAAACATGCCCACAGACTAAAGGAGAAAGGTTGGGAAAAAACATACCATGCACATGGACTGAGTAAAAAAGCAGGAGTTTCCATCCTCATTTCAGATAAAGCAGACTTCAAGCCAAAGTTAGTCAGAAGGGATAAAGAAGGACATTTCATACTGCTTAAAGGAAGCATAAATCAGCAAGACATAACAATCATAAATATTTATGCACCAAACAATGGTGCATCCATGTATGTCAATCAGATCCTTCTCAATTTCAGGAATCAAATAGACCAAACACAATAATACTGGGGGACTTTAACACTCCTCTCTCACCATTGGACAAATCTTCCAAGCAAAAATTGAACAAAGAAATCATAGGACTCAATGACACAATCGCTAATTTGGACTTAACAGACATATATAGAATATTCCATCCATCAAAAAGCGAACACACTTTCTTCTCAGCAGCTCATGGCTCCTTCTCTAAAATAAACCATATGTTATGCCAAGAAGCTACTCTTATCAAATACAAATACATAGAGATAATACCAAGTATACTATCAGATCATAATGGAATGAAATTAGATATCAATGATAAAGTTAAAAACAGAAAATACTCCAAGACCTGGAGATTAAATAACATGCTATTGAATGATGCATGGATAACAGAAGACATTAGGGGGGAAATTAAAAGATTCTTAGAGGTCAACGAGAACAAAGATACAACATATCAAAATCTCTGGGACACTATGAAAGCAGTACTAAGAGGAAAATTCATTGCATGGAGTGCATTTAATAAAAGAATGAAAAGTCAACAAATCAATGATCTCACACTACAGCTCAAAGCCCTAGTAAAAGAGGAGCAGATCATCACCAAAAGTAGCAGAAGACAGGAAATAATCAAAATCAGAGCTGAAATCAATGAAATTGAAACAAAAGAAACAACTCAAAAAATTGACAAAACAAAAAGTTGGTTCTTTGAAAAAATAAACAAAATTGATAAACCCTTAGCCACGCTAATGAAGAAAAGGAGAGAGAAACACCAAATTACTAAAATTTGTGACAGAAATGGAAATATTACAACAAATAACATAGTTGAAATACAAAACATAACAAGAAGCTACTTTGAAAATTTATACTCCAACAAAATAGAAAACCTGGAAGACATCAACCGGTTCCTAGAGGCATATGAGCCACCCAAACTGAATCTGGAGGACATACACAACTTAAATAGATCAATTTCAAGCAATGAAATAGAAGAAGTCATCAAAAGCCTACCAACCAAGAAAAGTCCAGGACCAGATGGATTCACAGCCGAGTTCTACAAGACCTTCAAAGAAGAGCTCATTCCAATACTCCTCAAAATATTTCATGAAATAGAGATGGAGGGAACCCTTCCAAACTCATTCTATGAAGCTAATATCACCCTGATACCAAAACCAGAAAAGGACACATCGAGGAAAGAAAATTTCAGACCCATACCTCTAATGAACATAGATGCAAAAATTCTTAACAAAATTTTAGCGAATTGCATACAAAAGGAGATTAAAAAGATAGTGCACCACGATTAAGTGGGTTTCATCCTGGGGATGCAAGGTTGGTTCAACATCCGGAAATCAATAAATGTAATTCACCACATCAACAGACTTAAAGTCAAGAACCACATGATTATTTCAATGATGCAGAAAAAGCATTTGATAAAATCCAGCACCCCTTCATGCTCAAAACACTAGAAAAAATAGGGATAGTTGGAATGTTCCTTAACATTGTAAAGGCTATCTATACTAAGCCCACAGCTAACATCATTCTAAATGGAGAAAAATTGAAAGCATTCCCCCTGAGAACTGGAACAAGGCAGGGATGCCCTCTTTTGCCACTACTATTCAACACTGTTCTTGAAACTCTAGCCAGAGTAATTAGACAGACCAAAGAAATTAGAGAAATACAAATAGGAAAAGAAGAGTTCAAATTATCCCTATTTGCTGATGACATGATTCTCTATTTAGAAGACCCTAAGAAATCCACCAGAAAACTTCTGGAACTCATAAATGAATTCAGTAAAGTAGCAGGATATAAAATTAATGCTCATAAATCTAATGCATTTTTATTCGTAAGTGATGCATCCTCTGAGAGACAAATTAGGAAAACTACTACATTCACAGTAACCTCAAATAAAATAAAATATTTGGGAATCAATCTAACAAAAGAAGTGAAAGACCTCTACAATGAGAACTACAGAACACTAAAGAAAGAAGTTAAAGAGAATCTGAGAGGATGGAAAGATCTCCCATGTTCTTGGATAGGCAGAATTAATATTGTCAAAATGGCCATACTTCCAAAAGTGCTATACAAATTCAATGCAATTCCAATTAAAATCCCAATGACGGACCTCATAGAAATAGAGCAAGCAATCATGAAATTCATTTGGAGGAATAAGAGACCCAGAATTGCTAAAGCAATCCTTAGCAAGAAGAGCGAAGCAGGGGGTATCACAATACCAGACCTTCAACTATACTACAGAGCAATAGTAACAAAAACAGCATGGTATTGGCACCAAAATAGACAGGTAGATCAATGGTACAGAATAGAGGACACAGAGACACACCCACATAAATACAGGTATCTCATACTTGACAAAGGAGCCAAAAATATACAATGGAGAAAAGACAGCCTCTTTAACAAATGGTGCTGGGAAAACTGGAAATCCATATGCAGCAAAATGAAACTAAACACATATCTTTCACCCTGTATAAAACTCAACTCAAAGTGGATCAAGGACTTAGAAATTAGACCAGAGACTCTGCACCTATTAGAAGAGAAAATCGGTCCAAATCTTCATCACATTGGCCTAGGACCAGATTTCCTTAACATGACTCCCAAAGCGCAAGAAATAAAAGCAGGAATCAATGATTGGGATAGAGCCAAACTAAAAAGCTTTTTCTCAGCAAAGGAAACAATCAGCAATGTGAAGAGAGAGCCTTCAGAGTGGGAGAAAATCTTTGCTACACACACTTCAGATAGAACACTAATCTCCAGAATCTACAAAGTGCTCAAAAATCTTTATACCAAGAACACTAATAACCCAATCAATAAATGGGCCAAGGAAATGAACAGACACTTTACAGAGGAAGATCTACAAGCAATCAACAGAGTCATGAAAAAATGTTCAACATCCCTCGTTATAAGAGAAATGCAAATCAAAACCACCTTAAGATTTCATCTTACCCCAATTAGAATGTCTTTTATTAAGAATACAGGCAGCAACAGGTGTTTTCGAGGATATGGGGAAAAGGGTACACTCATACATTGCTGGTGGGAATGCAAGTTGGTGCAGCCACTCTGGAAAGCAGTGTGGAGATTCCTTAGGAAACTTGGCATGGATCCACCATTTGACCTAGCTATCCCACTCCTTGGCCTATACCCAAAGGACTTAAAATCAGATTACTACAGTGATGCAACCACATCAATGTTCATAGCTGCTCAATTCACAATAGCTAGATTGTGGAACCAACCTAGATGCCCTTCAATAGATGAATGGATAAAGAAACTGTGGTATATATATACAATGGAATATTACTCAGCCATAAAGAAGAATAAAATTATGGCATTTGTAGGTAAATGGATGATGTTGGAGACTGTTATGCTAAGTGAGATCAGCCAATCCCCAAAATCCAAAGGCCGAATGGTCTCTCTGATAAATGAATGATGATGCATAATGGGGGAGGGAGGGTGGCAACAATGGAGGAAGGATAGATAGCATAAAGGGAAGGGAGGGGTGGGGTGGGGGTGGGGGTTAAGAATAATAACAGAATGTGTGACAGACATCATTGCCCTGTGTACATGTATGAATGCACAGATGGTGTGACTCTGTGTACAACCAGAGAAACAATAGCTGTACTCCATTTGTGTTCAATGAATCAATAAGCAAAAAATAAAATAAAATAAAATAAATAAAATGACCTCTTAAAAAAAAAGAATAAATGAATATGATCAGCAGCATAAATACTCCATCTCATCACTTTTCCCTTAAGACAGAGTTACGAGGGTTCTAAAGAATAATCAGAAGTTCACCAGTCAGAATCACTTCTGAAGGCAAGCTTTCCTGATTGCTTCTACGCTAACAGTCTCCCCTTACCGCCGTCCCTCCAGTCCTCACAGTTAGTTACACTCTACTTTGTGCTCTGTTGAAACCCATCTCTGCCACTGTCTCCATGCACTTGAACTTCTGACACACATGACTATTTTCCCTACTAGACTGTAAATGGGACCATGACTCATTCATCTCTCCTTATTTTTTAAATTTGTTCTAATTAGGTGTATATGATAGCAGAATGCATTTCAATTAATTGTACATGAATGGAGTACAACTACTCATTTCTGTGGTTGTATGCAATGTAGAGTCTACCATTTGTGTGATCATACAAGTACCTAGGTTAATATCAATCACATTCCACCATCTTTCCCACTCCCCTGTCTCTTTTCCTCCCTTCACTCCCCTCTGCCCAATCCAAAGTTCCTCCATTCATCCCTCC
This sequence comes from Glaucomys volans, assembly GCA_020662805.1. Lineage (NCBI taxonomy): Eukaryota > Metazoa > Chordata > Mammalia > Rodentia > Sciuridae > Glaucomys > Glaucomys volans. The sequence continues at coordinate 185,532 of JAJEJO010005784.1, read as the reverse complement.
CTGCAACCCCCATTATGAATCATTATCCACATATCAGAGAAAAATTTAGCCTTTGGTTTTTTGGGATTGCCTTATTTCACTTAACATGATATTCTCCAACTCCATCCATTTACCTACAAATGCCATAATTTTATTCTCCTTGAAGGCTAATATTCCATTGTGGATATATGCCAGTTTCTTGATTCATTCATCTACTGAAGGGCATCTAGGTTGGTTCCACAATCTAGCTATTGTGAATTGAGAGGCTATAAATATTGATGTGGTTGTGTCACTGTAGTATGCTGATTTTAATTCCTTTGGATAAAGATCAAGGAGTGGGATAGCTGGGTCCAAGTTTTCTAAGGAACTCCATACTGCTTTCCAGAGTAGTTGCACTAGTTTGCAGTCCCACCAGCAATGTATGAGTGAACATTTTTTCCCCACATCCTTGTCAACACTTATTGTTGCTTCTATTCTTGATGACTGCCATTCTGACTGGAGTGAGATGAAATCTTAGAGTAGTTTTGATTTGCATTTCTCTAATTACTAGAGAGGTTGAACCTTTTTTCATATATTTGTTGATCAATTGTATATCTTCTGTGAAGTGTCTGCTTAGTTCCTTAACCCATTTATTGACAAGGTTATTTGATTTTTGGTGTTAAGTTTTTTGACTCATCTCTCTTTATTTGATGAGGGCTATCAGATTGATTTGGAGTTCATGAAAGATTATATTCATGCCAAATATGTATCATCCAATGCTGGTACTTCAAACAGCATTCCTTTTGCAAAGTAAGCTCTGTGCCGGCAATGATTTTTATGTATTTAATTCTCATATGTGCATCAAGAACGGTGTCTGATTCAGTGAGCACTCTAGAAATATTAAATGAGTGAATAGAGAAGATACCAATAACCTAGGGTGCTATTTATTGTCCCTGCATCGTAACAGCCCCAAGAATGAGTCAGAGGGACATGACAATATAGAAGTAGATGGAATCTTTCAGGACCATTTGTTTTCCCCATGTGTGTAGTCTCTATTTCACTTTGACACCATGTACAAACATGAACACAGTCCTGCTGTGAAAATTGCCCACTGAAGCCATGAGAATTCAAAGTTACAAAGTGCTTAATCCTGGTTTGGTTTACTTTCACAGTACTTAGTTTATGTAGGGTTCCTAAGTCTGGATTGCATTTCCAAGGCCCCCATCACGTCGTCTTGCAGTTGCACAGGGGCAGAGGTGGCACCACCTCCCTCTGAGTATTCAGGATTTGCTTGTTGAGAGCAGAGATTTACTCTTGCATCATGTTCCTTGTAGATGTAGACCTCTTTGACACTTTCACTTTCAAATGAATTGTGTAAAGTGAATACAACATTAATTACCAATATCACTTGGCACCAACCAGAGAGAGATTTTCTTTTGGCAGGAAAGATGTCTAATGTGGTTGCAAAATGACCCCTAACCTTGCACCACTGTGGCCTCTGTGAACATCTGTTCTTCCCAGGGCCTCACACAAATGGCCAAGGGACATGACCCAAACCCATGCACAGACTCACACTGATACCTGGTTGAATGTTCCCCTTGTCATTGTTAATTTATCCTATGAAAGTCAGGCCCTCTCCCCACCTCCCTCGGGAGCTTACTGGTAGCATATGTTGTGTCATGACTGTCTGATCATAAATGAAATATTATGTGAGCATATTAATAAAAATAAGGGACTTTAGTAATGCTGCCTTTCAACAAAAACTAGTAGCTGTTTGTGACTTAATAATTCAAGTTTTAAAGAATAAAGAAAATAAAAGGGTGCCACCATTGTACTCTCCTACTCCCCTATGAAAAGCATTCATAGGTCAGTCCTATGAAGTTAAAATTGTGGCATTTAAATAGTCTGACTCCCATTTAAAATATTTATAACATTATTTCTAAGGAAAATGAATTCTGAATACCAAACAACCTGCCTATCTACCTTTTATTTCCCCTTTGCCAATCCTACACCTCTCTTTTCCATCCATCCATTCATCCATCTATCCATTTATCCATCCACCTATCCATCCACCATTAGAGTATTATAGTTGTCTTTACGCTGGGCCAGGGAATGAATATACGAACAATGATTAAGACATGGTTTTCACCCATTTATAAGTTCACAAATTTGGTGTTGAATATAATGTAATTAAGACATTAAATAGAAAAATTATTAAATCAGATAATATATTCAAAGGAAGCTTTTTCATAATGATTCCATTTAAAATGTAGCTTATCATTCTTGTACTTGAATAACACAAACTGATTAACATGGCTGCAGCATAACTGCTTTTTCTCTTTATCTAAAACTTCAAAGAAATAGAGTTTTTTGGTTTTTATAAAAATAGATTATTTAGAAGTCAGAATGTAAATAATTTACTGATGTACTTTTAATCTTTGTGTAACATTAGTTACAATCACTGCCATAAACTAAAAATGACAAAGAAAAAGCATAACATATGGTTTATATATAATTATTACAAGAAAAATATTATTTTGACTGACAATATTTACTAGAATTTTTTCCCCAAGGAAGGAGCAACACAGAGCTTTATAATGACAATTCCTTTGTCACTGAGATTGATTTCATAAAGAATTTATGCCCAATGTTGTCACGTTGAGAATACCAAATAATTGTGATAAATGTTGTTACCCAATCTAGTCAAAATGTCACTTATCTCCTCTGAGGGGAGATGACAAACCACTAAAATGGATAATCATTGTCAGAAGAAAGAGCTTACCATTGCCCAAACACATACTAATTTTCCCCTTTATAAGAAGAAATACTAAGGTGATGTCAAAGAAATATTTAGGAATAAGAAAACAAATATTAAACTTGCTGGTTTGAAGACTTGAAGCCCGTGGGTATTTTGTTGTTGTGTGATGAATGACTGAAGAGCCCAATTTGTCATTTCCTTAGCTGAGAAAGGTTTATTACAACAGGTTATGACAACAGAGAGGGTTTTGGAATTTCATTCACCATCAATAAGGGGCAGGGGATTTGGAGACACAGAGATGAAAGATCAAGACTATCACCTTCTTCCTTGCAGAAGAGAAAGGAGCGATGAAATTTTATATCAGAGTCCTTGGTGCTTGCATCTACTTCCAAAGAACTTCATTTCAGTCACTGGAAAGGAGACAAGTGTAGCCAGGAATTTGCTCTAATGGAAAATCTTCATATTAGGAATCTAAAAGGCATTGATGGCAAAGCTTCCCAAGCTTTGGCATGAGTTGTTTTGCTCTCCTGCCTCTAATTGATTTAATGGCATCATCTTTAATTAAAGAATGATAAATTTGAATCCCCAGCATCTTACTTTCCTCACCAAACTCAAGTGTGAGAAGTTCATAGTGCTGATTCTAAACATTAGCTCATTTCTCTGCAAAACAAAAATGCCAGCAAAGCACTTCTGGCGTTAGCACTTCCTATCAAGTTTCATAACGTTTACCTCCCAAAGAACAGCACTCCCATTCAAGGAAACCATCTTCCAGCCTGATGCCAAAACTCTTTTGAGGAGCTTTGAATCACTGCCCACTAACAAGAATAAAGTTTGTTGAACTAGAGGCCTCAGATGAACAAACCAAAGATTGGAATATAATAAAAGTTAAAAAAAAAAATTCTAAAACTTAAATAAGTAAAGTAATACTGCATGAGAAAATGAAATACAAAAAAGAATAAAATTGCCTCTAGAGGCACAAATACTAAAAAGTCAAAATGCAAAATAATAATTATAAAAGACCTTGACTCCCAGGAAAGTGATAATCTATCCTACATTTAAATATTTTCCTTTTGGTAAAAAGAAATTATTACTTCACTTTTCAACCCTCTTTTTGGTTTTCCAAAAATTCACTAATAATAATCTAATGATCCTATCCTTTCATTCTACATACTGATGCTATTTTAACATTCACAAAAACAATACTGTAGTGCAAGGTCCAGGTGGCACATAAAAAAAAATAAAAATAAAAAAAGGAATGAACCTCCTTCTACCTTATGCCAACTGAAACAGAACATAGCTTAGCCAGGGCCGCCAGTTCATCACTCTTTCCTGTCTCAAGTCAAATTGATCAACATCAGAATAAAGGTTTGACTAACACTGTTACTGTCACTTCTTAAAAGGCCTTCAGGGCAATGGACAATAACTGGCACCTCAGATGACCTCCCCACCAAGTCACCTTCCGCAGCCACATAGATGATGTGGCAGTCTTCTTACCACCAAAGAAATATCTGGGAATCTTGTCATGTAGTACTAGGCTCAAATTCTCCTTTTACAGCCAAAGAAGAAACAAGCAACAAGATTTCAAGGTAGGTGGCAGACTCAGAAAAGGAAATTCACAGGACGCCCAAATAAATATGTATTTCAGATAAATATTTTTTTAGTTTAAGTATTTCCTGCTCAATATTTGGAAATTACTTCTTCTAAAAAAGACTTTGCTGTTTCTCTAAAGATCAAATTTAACTAGGATTCCTGTATTTTATCTGGTAGCTGTATTCTAGGTATGGAAGGAATACCTCCCTTTCCTCTTTTCCTCCTGGGTGTGGCTATGGGGACACAGCAGAAATGAAACCAGCCAATCTCACAGTCACATCCAGATATTCCACACTTGCTGGGACTTTGCTAGACTCATGTTTTCCTGTGTCTAGGAGCAACAGTTGGACATACAATGCACTTTTAACTCAGAAAGCACTATTCCTCATTATGATAGCCCAAGACATGCTTCTTTGACAGTCTGAAGCAAGTATAGGTAACATAGGATCTTTCCACAAAGTTGCGACATTTATGCCTGCTAACATTTGACTTTTGGTGCTACTTTGACAAAGGTGCATTGCTATGGATTAAGTCATGTCCCACCAAATATGAAATACTAAAGTCTGAATCCCTGGAACCCCAGAATGGGGCTGATCTGGAAACAGGATTGCTGATATATCAGCTAAAGAAGTAATACTAGAGTAGGGCAGACCCATAATCCAGTGTGACTGGCGTCCTGATAAAAAGGGGGAATTTGGACACTGAGACAGACTTATGGGGATTACACCATGTGCAGATTATGTTTTGCTGACACAAACACAGAAACTACCAGAAGTTAGGAAAGAGACCGGGACCAAGTTCTTCCCTGTGCCTTTAGAAGGAGCATGGCCAACACTTTGATTTTTGGACTTCCAGCCTTGAAACTGTTAAGAAACCACAATTCTGTAGCTTAAACTGATCCATTTGTAACATGATTTTGGGGCACACCTAAGAGACAAACACATGCACCAAGTGAGCCTTCTATTGTTGATATTTATTTTAGACGTTTATCTATTTACTGGCAGTTTTATTCTGTTTACAGGAACTGGGTACTGAGCTAACTGCTTTGAAGAAGTCTGCTTTGTACCCATTCTTATCCAATCCTTTTGCAGTCTAGAGGCTCTGTACCTACTCAGTATTCCACATCTTCAAAGTCTGAGGTCCCACAGAACTCACAATCATTAAGGAACTATGGACTAGCTTATAAATCCAAATGCACAGAGAGAGCCCCCAACTCTTGGCCAGTCCTGTGAGAGGGATTCTGTCTACCTGTTGAGATGACCAAATACCTTGGCACCTCTGTTCTAGCATTCATTTAAACCCTAGGTTGTCTGCCTCAGGTTGTAGAAAGGGTGACCCCTCCAACCTTCTATGCTGGGAAAGGTGGTGTCTGAGCTCCCAGTCTCAGCATCGCCTCTCTTTAACCAGGTACTTAATTATACATTAAACAGAGATGTGATAAAATATATACTTGAGAAATATGGTATGTCTGAACATTATCAGAAAAGAATTTGAAAGAATAAGGAAATAAACCAAAAGGAAACAATCCATGAGAGTGCATTTGCATGTAATACGGAGGCAAGGCTTATCTAAAAGTTTGGAAAAATAGTTAGGTTATTTTCTAAATCAGAAGTTTTGAAATAAGATTTCCCATTTTCTGGGTAAGCCTTAATATAGAGTTAGATTCATTTCAAACCATTTAAACAGGTAATTCTCCAATGTGGTCCACCAAGCCTTCTTCACTGACTTGTTACCATGGCAATGTCCTGGGTTCCACCTTAGAGCTACTGAGTCATTCAGACTCTTGGGAGATGGGATGCAGCAATTTGCTCAGAGAGGTTTTTAAGCACATCAAAATGTGAGATTTGATATGATTTAAAGTGTTTCGATGGTTGGTAAAATTCCAAATATTCTCTTGCCATTTTTTTCCTGTATTTTTACAAAATGGATTTTCATTTTCTGGTCCCCAATCTTAAGGTTTAACACTGCCATTCTATAGCCTTTCTAAGAGTCTTCCTCCAGATGCAGCAGGGGTGTGAGGGACTCTACACTGAAGGACTGTGGGGCTCTTTTGGAAGAGGTAACTTACCTATGTTCATACATGAATACATGACCAGTGTAACTCCACACCATGCACAACTACAAAAATGGGAAGTTATACTCCATGTATGTATGATATGTCAAAATACCCTCTACTGCCATGTGTAACTAAAAATAACTAACAAAAATTTAAAAATAAATAGTAATGGACAAGACACTTTGGGCATGTTTGTTTAGTGATTCCAGGTTAAATTTATGATGCTAGGCTGTAGTTTTAACAGATGAGTTCTAAACATACAAAATTTCATTAATCTTGTTTGATAGAAGAAGACTGGAGTGGTTGTCCAGTTAAACCCGGGTTTTAGTACTAGGAGAAAATGTTCTTTGTTTTTTATTCATTTCTGGTCATTTATCGTTTAAATAAAAAACTAATACTTCAACATGGAAAAGTGCTTTATAGTTCTTTCATTACCTTGAAAAGTTACCAAAGCAAAGTAAAATGACAAAGAATTACTTTCAATACTAAAAATAAGGCTATTTGTTATTCAAAAAGCATTGGATCTATTTTCAGACACAAAACAATTTATTTTTGAGTGTTCATATTTTACATGTAAATCAAGGAAACAAAACAATACTTTGGAGAAGTGCAGAACAAAGATTGAAGTGGCAGAATTGTTTCTAGATATTACTAAGAGCATGAGCTCTATTCATGAGTTTCAATAAGCACATCTCCACCCTCTTAAATCAGAATGACAACATGCTCAATCCTTATACAATCATGCTGTCTACAGCAGGCATTAATTCAAGGTATTATGGTATTTATGAAGGTGTTGTTCACATATGAATATAAAACTATGGCTAAACATAGATCTTGAGCTTTGGGGTTCTTTCTGGCTAGTAATGAAGAGTAGTGGTAAGTGCCCACCTGCCATATCCTCTAAGTCCCTTCTATCCAACCTTAAGGGGAAGTGCACAGGGATCACCAGAGACCTAGCTAAAACATAGATCAGATTCCACAGTCTTGGGTGGGGCTGAGTTCCAGGTCATTCACAGACTACACTTCAAAAAGCAAGGCTCTAACCAGAAGGAAGAGGAGGAAAGGAGAAATAAAAGAAAATGCAAAAAAAAAAGAAAAAAAGAAAAAAGAAAAAAGAAAAAGAAGAGCATTGTTTGCTGAGTACCTACTAGGAAGTAGTCAAGGGACTTGGATTCACAAATTGTAATACAATTCTTTCAGATTGATGTGCAACCAACTGTGGCCTCCACAATCAAAATACAGAAGGGGACAGTCAAGAATTCACAATATGTTTGAATTTGAAAAGCAGAATCTTGAGGGGAAGATAGAAGGAATTCGTTATATAATAACAATATGACTGAACTTCAGAATAAAAGAGCTATTAGGCAGTGAATAGAAATCAGTTGTCTTCTATATTCAGGTTAAATATTTCAAACTTGCCCTAGCATGAAAATCACCTCGTGGTGCATTTGGTACAGAAACGCACCCAGGTCCACACTGAGATCCTACTCAATCAGTCCAGGTGATTAATTCCTCTAGTCTGTAAGTCCAGAAAACACTGGTTTGTCATACTAGTTTGATTTTAGGAACTTTGAATATTTAAAGCTTAATGTGATCTTATTTTACTCCAATATATACAAGGAATATAATAGAATGAAATGGATAAAAACTGTGAAGGCCCCAAAGGTCAAGGGACCTGGCTTGATCATCCAGTTAGTACAATAGTGGAACTTGCTTCTATTTCTCCAATAACCAAACTTAATACATCATTGCCATAAAACTAAATAAAATCATTTTTAAGAAGAGAATAGAAATCAGGAATATTATTGGGAAATTTTAAAAGAATAAACTATGATCTGTTCAACAATCATTATCTATTCTGTGCAAGATATTGTATTACATCCTGAAGAAGACATGAAAAACAATGGATGAAACAAAAATCCCTCTAGATCTTATTTGGATCTTTGAGAGCTGGGTACCACTCACTTGACAGATGCAATTGAGATTATGGCACCCACAGTGGACCCCTAATGTTTACCAACACCCATCCCTTTAAATAATTATTTAAAATCAGATCAGAATTTTGCAAAAGGGGAAGTTTCCCACACAGTCATTAACTTTTCATCAAACCCCCACTCTATGGAAGATAACATACCGGGTAATAATAGAACAAATAAAGGGAAGACATAGACCATCAAAGTTTACCATCGTCTTGGGCTTAATTGAAGTATCTATGTATGTCTCAGAGATATAATACATGTGTCGCTTAATGACAGGGATACCTTTGTTAGAAGTTCCCTCATTGTGCAAACATCATAGGTGTGCTTATGCTAAGATGGCTTTGATGTAACTAGGAAAAACAGGATCTTTTCAATTCTATTATAATTGTATTGGATAACCATTCAATATTGGCCTGATATTGACCAAAATGTCATTATGTGACATATGATTCTATTTATTTCTTTTGGTGTATCCTAATGGGTAATTCCTACCCATATAGGAATCTATGTTTGCCCAGGGACATTATTTTCTGTTGGTTTGGAAAATTAAGTATCGCAATGAGATGTTTCCTTTTTGTGGATATTTTTAACTTTATTTACTAGAACCCATTTTGTAGTTCCTCTCCTGAGCTAATCAAGATTATTATCAAGCCACGTATAGTGATGCCTACCTGTAATCCCAGCAGCTGGGGAGGCTAAGGTAAGAGGATAGCAAGTTCAAAGCCAGCCTCAGCACCTTAGTGAGACCTTATATCAAACTTAAAAATAAAAAAGGGCTAAGGATGAGATCAGAGGTTAAGGTTTAATCCCAGGTACCAAAAAAAAAAAAAAAAATTCTTATCGATCCTTATTTCCTATGGCATATGTGCAAGCATTTTTTAATTTATACATTCAACAACATAAAAAGTCCCTGACAGCTCCATAAGTATTGAGGATTGAGGAAAACTGTTGATAGTACTACTAATAATTAACATTTATTGAATACCTACTATGTGCCAGGCACTTTTCTAAGAATTTAAAAAATATTAACTGATTTAGCTTTTATAAACATCTCTATAAAGGGACTAAGGCAAGAAGAGGTTAAGCAACATGTCCAAGTTCACATGACAGTTGGTGCTTGAGCCCAGACAATGTGACCACAAGTACATCTCTCAGAAGACACTAGTCTATTAAGCCTTTGCCTGTTCCTAAGGGGCTATGTGCTATGAGAGAAAAAAGTGCACTAGCTTTGGAATCTGACAAATGTAGGTTTGGATCACTATCACATACAGTTGTACTGCCTTGGATTACTTCATATCATTTGGCTTCAATTTTTAAAACTGTAAGGTAGGATCACTAGATTCTATTGAGCTAAGTTTGGAGAAAATTAGAAACAACACATGCAAAGAAACAAGGATGATTTTAAGTCCTTTGGGTATAGGCCAACGAGTGGGATAGCTGGGTCAAATGGTGGATCCATTCCAAGTTTTCTAAGGAATCTCCACACTGCTTTTCAGAGTGGCTGCACCAATTTGCAATCCCACCAGCAATGTATGAGTGTACCCTTTTCTCCACATCCTCGCCAACACCTGTTGGTGCCTGTATTCTTAATAAAAGACATCGTAATTGGGGTAAGATGAAATCTTAAGGTGGTTTAATCAGATTACTACAGTGATGCAGCCACATCAATGTTCATAGCTGTTCAATTCACAATAGCTAGATTGTGGAACCAACCTAGATGCTCTTCAATAGATGAATGGCTAAAGAAACTGTGGTATATTTACACAATGGAATATTACTCAGCAATAAAGAAGAATAAAATGATGGCATTTGCAGGTAAATGGATGATGGTGGAGATTGTCATGCTAAGTGAGATTAGCCAATCCCCAAAATCCAAAGGCAGAATGATTTCTCTGATAAGTGAATGATGATGCATAATGTGGGGTGGAAGGGAGGCAAGAATGGAGGAAGGATAGATAGCATAGAGGGAAGGGAGAGGTGGGGTCGGGGTGGGGGCGTAATAATAATAACAGAATGAGACAGACATCATTGCCCTGTGTACATGTATGAATGCACAGATGGTGTGACTCTACTTTGTGTACAACCAGAGAAACAATAGCTGTACTCCATTTGCGTACAATGAATCAAAATAAATAAATTTTAAAAAAAGAAACAAGGATGATGCCTGGTTTATGATCAATGAATAAACATAAGCTATTCTGTATAATAAAATCAATATTTTGACTTAAACTTACTATGTTACACTTCAACTTTTAATGTAACATAAATTATGTGAGGGAAAAATGATAATAAACTTCTATGTGAATACTTGTCCACACATACATACTTTGTAATTTATACTATTTATTTGACATCAATCAAAATTTAAAAGTCAGTGTTATCAAACAGAAAAGCAGAAGTAAATTATACATGACTTGGAATATTACATAAAATTGTGAAATTAATGATTTCTTTGTGGGTTTGATTCTATACATATTTAATGTTCTAGGCTAGAAAGAATGATTAGCTCTTAATACAGCCACTTGAATAATGCTTATACTTAAAATCTCATTAATGCATCCCTCAAAATTTTATCATTTCAGGCATATTTTGCTAATATGAAACTTTATAGACAGTGTGGGTAGAAACATGTTTAAGAAAAAGGAGCTGGAGAAAATCAGATCATGATAGTTAAGCTATCAGTGATTCTGAAATTAGATTTCACAGGCTTCTTTCTTACCTACCTAAGATTTACAAGCATATAATCTAGGTAAAATGTGTGCTATCACAATGACATTTTAAAATATCAAAAATGGATATAATGATTTTTCAACTTAAATGAATTATCAAGGATTAATTCACATGATAGATATAACTTGACTTTTTTAACATTTAGAATATTAATTCCCTAATAGTGAGTAAGATGGGTAGAAATTGATCTTTAACTCTGAATATCTCTAGTATTTCTGCACTGTCAGTGACACAGGTGGAGTCAGGTGGCATTCAATTTTAACATTGGGGCCCATATTGTGTGTCCTGCATTGATGGTAATAATTCCTACCTTAATGATCTTGCTTTTGCTAGTGCTCTGAGAAGTACTAGTATCTCAGTTCCCAAATATTACTGCTGCAGTGTTTCCATTAAAAGGAATGAACTCCTTCATCCCAAATAGACAGGGCTGTGCATGTGGTTCAGTGGTAGAGCATTTATGTAACACACAGACACACACACACACAAACACACTCTCTCTCTCTCTCTCTCTCTTTCTCTCTCTTTCTCTCCCAACGTCTGATCTTCAAGAAAAAATAGTATGAAAAGCAAGTTATATAGAAACAGTCTAATTTCATTTATGTAAATAAAAATGTACTATATTTTGTTTATGGATATACATGTATTTGTAGAAAAGGATTTGAGAGATGGAAAGAATGATAGATTCATGGTCATAGAGTCTCTAATTTTCTCTATAATATTTTACTTCCTGGACAAAATGCAACTGGGTGCAAAAAATTACAAAAAATTAACAACAAATTTTGTTCAAAAAAATCATGTTATAGGAATATTGTTGAATTTAAAAATATTAAACTAGGCAGAAAAACCATTTTGAGAAAAATTTCTTTTTATTTTGCCCTGCAATGTAATGCAATGGGAAAATGAATTATTTGGAATCATTAAAATCAGTAAGTATAATTAGCTGTTATGAATTAGCATTGGTAATTCTTTCAGTATTGCATACAATTTGCTAAAAAAAATCCACATCAAATTATATAGTCCACATAAGCCACTTAAAATTAAAAAGGCAATCAGAAGAAACCTATACACCTCTCAAGATTATAGAAAATATATATTCAAATAGAGATTGAGAATGTCTCAAGGAAGATAATGGCTGCTTGGTTCAGCAAATAGCTTCCCAACTTTTTCATAATAATCCTAACTCCCAAATTTCACCTTGGTATATACACTTGGTATACATCCAAGTGTCTCTTGGAATCCCCAGTTTTTCTTGAGAGCAGTCAATGCAGTGACAAATGCAGCTTTGTGAGTGCTATTTCGTAATATTTTCACTGTTCAGTCTCTGATAGAATACCAATAATAAGCTGCAAAATGTCAAAACAGAAGGATGCAAAGCAGGGGTAGAGATAATCAAAACTAGATAACCATCCCCTAAAAAACAAATATTTATTCCCCATCTCTATTTCTTGGGACTTATTCCAATGACCGGAGGCTTGTTTATAATGAAAGAGTAACTTTATTTCTATCAATTGGGTCTATTTTAATTAGGTTAAAGAATAAAATCCAGCTGGGCTTCTCAAGATGAGTCAGTATTCTGACCGAAATCATTTTCAACCCAGCCATTTTTACAGCTTGAAGTTTTCTATTCATATTCTGGTGGTATAAATGAGCTGAGGCTTCAGTTCTTTTTCTTAGCTCTTCCAAATAATTCAAATGCATTAATTATTTATGGTTTATTCTTACAAAAACAGAACATAATAGTACAATGTCAAAGAAATCTGAAGGAAAATTCATTCCTGCTTTAGTCTAAACTGTTGCATAGTTTAGATTTTTAAAACATAAAACATTTAAATTTGTATTAATGTATTTTTGCCAATCATATGAGTCAAAGTCACAATTATGAGGAAGGATTCTAATGTGAAGTGGGTGGGGAATGAAGGAAGAGTTAAATTCCAGCTCCAGATACATTCTCTGCATGACTTTTGACAACTCCATCTTTGCAGACCCTGCCTTCTTTATCAATAAAATAAGTTATCCTAGACATCCTTGGCCTACCTTCCACAACTGTTATGAGTCTAATGAAATGTGCTGTTGGAAAGCACTTTGGAAACTGTTAAAGTCTTCTACAAACTTAAAATGTGCTACTCCAACAAAGGTTTAAGTGGCCAATAAATAGAAGGGATGAGGATGAAGATTTCCACGTCAGGAAGATTGTGAGAATTTTCCCTTCTCTCTTCAAGGCTCTTATTTTTGCAGATCTTACTGCCACCCATAATAAATTCTTTCTCCTTTTACCTCACCCCCAGGATAACTCCATATCAGGTTTTTAGGGGATGAGAGGAACATTATGCTTTAGAGTTCTTCAACACTCTTCTTAAAAGTCCATCATTCCTTGCCCCTAGTGCTGGTCTACTCAACAACATCTCCAGTTTCCATCTCACATCCTATGTCCAGGACAACACTCCTCATGGGGGCCCAGGATCTAGGAAGCTCCAGCCTTTCTGGTGACAATGATAGGCTTGCAAAAGTTGAGTTAAGAATACCTTCTGAAATGTGTGCTGAAATCACACAGTTAAATCCATTTTGTACCCTAAGTTATATCATAGGAGCTCTCTCTCTTTCAGATCAAAGTAAAAAACAGAGAGGAGGGGAGAGCAGAGGGAAGAAAAGAAGATCCATGTGGGGTGGAGATGGTTAGTCATGGGGTAGAGTGAGGAACTTTTTATTTCTAGGCAACTTTCTTTTATCACTTGGAGTAATATTCCTCACACTTTCTGAGAGGGGGCCATGTTTTCTAAGGCAAGGGTAAGGAGGACTTGTGACACTACTCTATTCTGTGAATCCAAGCTGACAAGAAACCCCAGTCAGAAGCAACGAATTAGGACAATCGAAAAGGAAAGTAGGAGTTTGACCCCTAGTGTCTTTGGTAGGACAGAAAAGAGACTTTCAAAGAATCAGTCCAAAATTTAAAGTGTCAGGTGACAGGTCCTAAGCCTGGGCTATTCTTTGCTTATGCTTAACTGCTCTGTACTTCCCATTCTTCTTAGCATCTCTGGGGCATCAACCACCATCTTGTCACCTTTAGATAGATCACAGTTTCTTTGGGATAGTTGCTGCAGGCACCTGTAGCTGGCAGGGTGCCTAATCTGCCTGCTGCCTCGGGGAGGTGAAGAAAAGAACCTGGTCATGTTTCAGCAAGGCGTCTCTGACACTGAGTGACAGGCTCCACAGAGCTATACCAGAACTTTACCAGCACACTTGAAACTAGAACCTTACCAGACACTCTATGGGATTCCCTAGAGAGGTCAACATTTTCTGTACAATTATTCTGAAAGAAAATGCCTCCCCCCCAACTTCCAGCAAACCATCTTGCTGGAATGAACTTGTGTTAATAAACTTGAGAATAGGGAAATTTTAAAAAATAAAGAAGTTAATGGTCACTTCTTTTTTATTTGTTCTAATTATATACATTAATGTATCTAATGTATCTACTATACACTATAGTAGAATATATTTTGACATACAGATATAGAGTATAACTTCTCATTCTTCTGATTGTACAGGATGTAGAATTACATTGGTTGTGTAATCATATATGAACATAGGATAGTAATGTCTGATTCATTCTACTATCTTTCCTATTCCCATTTCCTTTCCCTTCCCTTCATTCCCCTTTGTCTAATCCAAAGTACTTCTATTCCCCCCTCATCCCCATTGTGAATTAGCATCCACAAATCAGAGAAAACAATCAGCCTTTGGTTTGGAGGATTAGCTGATTTCACTTAGCATGATATTTTCCAGTTCCATCCATAAATGGTCACTGCAAATGAATGGGAGCTTAGAGATATTTAAGAAAAGTGCTACCATGTATCTTTTCATTCTTTGCAATTTAAAAATTTTAAAAATCATTACCTCTGTTGGTGATTGATGGGTCAATTCAGATAATATGCTAAACCAGAATATAAAAAAGAATCTGCTACAAGCCTGTATTTGTTTCTGAACTCTTACTCCCAGTAAGAGATCATTAGGCCCTTCTCATTATCTGACAATCCATTAGGCTATGATGAGGACACTGGTCACGAAAGGTGGACTGATTTAGATTTAGTCACACTGACTCTCTGGCATGAAAAGACTGAAGCATGGGCTGAATTAATATAGGGGGGAATAAATAAATATTCAGGAGAGAAACCAGGGAAAACCATAATTGAAAAGTAAACTCTTTAAAAATGGATCTGACATTATTTCCTCATGTACATATATGACTGCATGATCAATGTGATCTTACAATATGTACAATCAGGAAAATGAGAAATTATACTCCATTTATTTATGATTTATCAAAATGTATAAATGCATTCTATTGTCAGGTATAACTAAATGGAACAAATTTTAAAAATTAAAAAAATGGAGCGGAGTTTTCAAGGTCACATTTGTAATAGGATTTTCTTCACCTATCTTTATTCATGGGCTTTCATTTTCCAATGCATGTCTAACATAAATCCATAGCAATTTTCACAATCCCTCTTCGAGGTTGTTTTTAATAACTGACACTTATCGAGTGCTTCTTTTGTGGGAGGTACCTTGTTAAGGGTTTGGCATTCACTTCCTCATTCGAAACTCACAACAGCACCAGGAGGCAGTTTTGTGGCAATCATATTTCACACACAAGGATGCTGAGTCATTGAGCAGCATATGAACCAACATGCCTCAGGTTAAACAACTGCAAGTGAGGGGTGGCGATGCTGGGCTTCCATTCCAGGCTGATTCTAGAGCCCATGCACTTACCCCCTCACTGAGCTTCTGGGAAGAACTCAAGGTTCAGTTTGAATACCTTACTTATACAAGCTAGTAGTCAGCAATTTAAAATCTGAAAGCAAAGAGGATTGAATTCACGATTTATCATTTTTATACAAATTAAAATCATACTAAGATTACATTCCTCTCTAGTCAGAATGGCAATTTTCAAGAACACAGGCAACAACAAATGTTGGCAAGGATGTGGGGGAAAGGCACGCTCATACATTGCTGGTGGGACTCCAGCTTGGTGCAACCACTATGGAAAGCAGTATGGAGATTCCTCAGAAAACTTGGAATTGAACGAGCATTTGACCCAGTTATCTCACTCTTCAATATATACCCAAAGGACTTAAAGTTAGCATAGTACAGTGATGCAGCCACATCAAGGTTCATAGCAGCTAAATTCACAATAGTTAAGCTACATAGGTGCCCTTCAATAGATGAAAGGATAAATAAAATGTGGTATACATACACAATGGAATATTAATTGGCCATGAATAAGAATGAAATTATGGCATTTGCTTGTAAATGGATGGAACTGAAGATTATCATGCTAAGTGAAATAAGCCAATCCCAAGAAAATAAAGGCTGAATATTCTCTCTAATATGTGGATGCAACAAACAATAAGGTGGGGGGAGGGAAGAATAGAAGTTTATTGTATTAGTCAAGGTGGAATGAAGAGAAGGGAAGGAGGATGGGAATAGAAAAGACAGTAGAATGAATTGGACATAACTTTCCTATGTTCACATATGATTACACAATCAGTGAAATTCCACATTATGTACAACCACAAGAATGGGATCCTAATTAGAATAAGTTATATTCCATGTATGTATAATATGTCAAAATACACTCTGCTGTCATGTATAGCTAAAAAGAACAAATAAAAAAAGAATTATCATTCCTACTAATTTAATCAATGGAGTTTGATCACAAGATTGACTCAGTACTAATTAATTCTTTATAATTGATATTTTCATTCTCTGATGTATTTATAGAATAAAAATTAAGCTCAAGCAAAATTTAAGAGAATCTATGTGCATCCTTTATGCTTCTTATTGAAGAGTATATATTTTAGTGAAAAACCATCAAAGATGTATTATTTGGGCCTAAACTTTATTCCGACTCTCAACCCTTGGTTGGTAGCATCTCTGTCTTCAGGTTCAGAGCAGTGTGAAGTCTAGCTTAAGCTGCAGGAAAAAGATCTTCCTAGTTCCTTTCCTTTGCTAAGCTTCAGTTTCCTTTATAGAAGTGAAAATCAGATAAACAGCAGGAATAAGATTGAAGGGATGGCTGTATTCTTAATAAAAGACATTCCAGTTGGGGTAAGATGAAATCTTAAGGTGGTTTTGATTTGCATTTCTCTTATAACAAGGGATGTTGATCATTTTTTCATAAATCTGTTGATTGCTTGTAGATCTTCCTCTGTAGTGTCTGTTCATTTCCTTGGCCCATTTATTGATTGGGTTATTAATATCCTTGGTGTAAAGATTTTTGAGCACTTTGTAGATTCTGGAGATTAGTGCTCTATCTGAAGTCTGTGTGGCAAAGATTTTCTCCCACTCTGAAGGCTGTCTCTTCACATTGCTGATTGTTTCCTTTGCTGAGAAAAGCTTTTTAGTTTGACTCTATCCCAATCATTGATTCCTGCTTTTATTTCTTGCGCTTTGGGAGTCATGTTAAGGAAATCTGGTCCTAGGCCAACGTGATGAAGATTTAGACCTATCTTCTCTTCTATTAGGTGCAGGGTCTCTGGTCTAATTTTTAGGTCCTTGATCCATTTTGAATTGAGTTTTGTACAGGGTGAGAGATATGGGTTTCGTTTCATTTTGCTGCATATGGATTTCCAATTTTCCCAGCACCATTTGTTGAAGATGCTGTCTTTTCTCCATTGTATGTTTTTGGCTCCTTTGTCAAGTATGAGATACCTGTATTTATGTGGGTTTGTCTCTGTGTCCTCTATTCTGTACCATTGATCTACCTGTCTATTTTGGTGCCAATACCATGCTGTTTTTGTTACTATTGCTCTGTAGTATAGTTGAAGGTCTGGTATTGTGATACCCCGTGCTTCTCTCTTCTTGCTAAGGATTGTTTTAGCTATTCTGGGTCTCTAATGTCTTTTATTAAGAATACAGGCAACAACAGGTGTTGGTGAGGATGTGGGGGAAAGGGTACACTCATACATTGCTGGTGGGAGTGCAAGTTGGTGCAGTCACTCTGGAAAGCAGTGTGGAGGTTCCTTAGGAAACTTGGAATGGATCCACCATTTGACCCAGCTATCCCACTCCTTGGCCTTTATCCAAAGGACTTGAAATCAGATTACTACAGTGATGCAGCCACATCAATGTTCATAGCTGCTCAATTTACAATAGCTAGATTGTGGAACCAACCTAGATGTCCTTCAATAGATGAATGGATAAAGAAACTGTGGTATATATACAAAATGGAATATTACTAAGCCATAAAGAAGAATAAAATTATGGCATTTGTAGGAAAATGGATGATGTTGGAGACTATTATGCTAAGTGAGATTAGCCAATCCCCAAAATCCAAAGGCCAAATGGTCTCTCTGATAAATGAATGATGATGCATAATGTGGGGTGGAATGATGGCAAGAATGGAGGAAGGATAGAGAGCATAGAGGGAAGGGAGGCATAGAGGTTGGGGGGTAAGAATAATAACAGAATGTGTGACAGACATCATTGCCCTGTGTACATGTATGAATGCACAGATGGGGTGACTCTACTTTGTGTACAACAAGAAAAACAACTGCTGTACTCCATTTGTGTTCAATGAATCAAAAAATTAAAAAAAAAAGATTGAGGGGATGGTATTTTGAACCCAACCAAGTCCTCTCAGCATGGGATGGGTTCAAAGGAACTGAATAGTCCCCACAGAGCCTTCTGTCATTTGCATTGTTTAACTTGGGTGATGACATATCTTCTCCAAGCCGGAAAAGTCTACCCATAGTCAAATAGGCATGCAGAAAAACACATTCCAATGTGTACTGCACACAATGTGATTGTCCACACAATGTTTTCTTATGATTGCTGGGTTCATTTGAATTGACTTTTCCTGCATACTTTTAAAAACATATTTCCCCAACATCCATAGAGAGTTGAACTCTCCTACAGATGAAGAAGGAAGGCATTCTGTAGGTGATCCTACATAATGTGACAGCAGCAGAGAAAAGGGAACCTCTACCTTCAAATGCCATAACTCAGGACTTTTTCTGTTTTTAATTCTCCATTTCTATTTCCATTTTGGTGTACTGTATCCTTCTCTTGAAAAATGTTTCTATTGCAGTAAATAAATTTGTGGTAGCGATGTGGCCATTCCCTTTCAAAGAAAGTCACAGAAGCTCATTTCAGAATTAGCCTCACTTTTGGAGATGGGTCACAAGGAAATATATTCATTTAATCTGTTTTTTAAAGAGAAGGTAGAATTGTTTAATATGGAATGTTCACTCACGTCCCCTTCATTTTTAATCATAGAATGTTAACCCCTAGAGTCCTCTAAAGTATAAAACACAAAAGTTGTTACTTCAGTCCAATTACAACAAGGCACATAACTCCACAGTCAACCTATCTCCCCATTTCCATTTTCAAGTGGGATAGAGGAGATAGAATGGCAAAGCAACTGTGAAAACAATGAAAGATCACTGTGGGATGAAACTGTGTAAATATATGCTTTTGCATTAAATACATGAATAGTTCATACTCAAACTATAGCACATCTTAAGGTCCAGTTATTAGAAAATGATAGTCTCCAAGGACTGTTTATACAGGTATGCACTTGATAAGCTTTCAGGTCATCTAGATAACCCAGGACAAATGGAATTGATGATTAAGCAAAACTGATGGCAGTGTACATACTAATAGCTGCAACTGACAACCACAATAAACTACAATTGACACAAATGATACATCGATAACAAACCCTCAATGCAGAAATTCATGGAGACCCTGCCTCTCTGAGTGTGCTTATGTACACAATAGGAGCTAAACAAT
Source organism: Glaucomys volans (assembly GCA_020662805.1). Taxonomy (NCBI): domain Eukaryota; kingdom Metazoa; phylum Chordata; class Mammalia; order Rodentia; family Sciuridae; genus Glaucomys; species Glaucomys volans. The sequence continues at coordinate 165,674 of JAJEJO010005784.1, read as the reverse complement.
GCTTCTGGTTGAGGCATGACAGATGGACTTCTTGGGGCATTTCTGATTTTGTATCCTCAGAATCTGGTGATGGTAATTTCATTCACAAATACCCAATTTTAGTTACCCTAGATAGCTCACTTGGTGGTGACTGGTAAATAAATATTCCTTTCATGTACATAAAAATGAATGTCTATGCAGAAGTCATTTGACTCTAAGAATACTTCCACCAATCCAATGTTTTGAATGAGTTCTCAGTCTTTGAAAAAGAATGTCCAATACTTCCCAGGGTTGCAGCAGACACCACTTAGTGCTCTGGGGTAGAGTCACATGCAAAGCGTGAAGATGTACTAGTATGACAGATGAGAATGTGATATTGACCAGCCCTGGAAGTTTCCTTTAAAATATCATTTACTAAACCAACAGGCACAGGATAGAAGATGCTAATTACAGCTTTTTGAGAATTAGATAAATAATTTTCTGAATGAGTTTAGATGCAGGTGAAGCTGACTATAACCATTTCAAAAATGATTTTGACAGTTACCATCTAAACAGCATAACAATGAAGAGGAATATTTTTAAAATCCTGATTCAGTTCATCCTGTACAATATCCCTGAACATTGTATCATTTTTTCTGCTAAAAATTCAATGTTTCTACATTTCCTACATAAAAGAATACTTTTTGCCAATTTATTTGAAATTTATATAAAATGGATATATGTCTGAAACTAATATATATTACAATTTAAGAAGGATGAAAAAATTTGAACAATACTAAAAATGTTTTAGAAATTTTATCAGTACTTAAAATATTCCTCCACCTAAGAGACCTTTTCAAGATTAAGTGAATCATTCCAGAGTATAAAACTTTATCATTTTATGAGACCAATACCTAACCACAAAATTTTGCCATAGAACTGCAAGAAAGGAAAAACTATTCGTCAAGATCACTCACAAATAAACATATGAAAATTCCAAACAGAATTTTACCTAACTAAATCCAGCAATGTACACAAATGATTAAACATTATGACCAATATAATTTTATCCCATGAATTAGAAAGTGGGTTACTTTTAGAAAATAAAGTATAATTTTCCTTAATTAGTAGTTTAAAGACAAAATTCATATGATCACCTAAAAAGATACAGGAAAAAAGCATTTGAAAAATCCAATATTTGATATAAAAACTAGCAATATATCTAAATATATTTTAAATATATATTTTGTTAAGAAACTTTGATCTCTTTCTTAACCTAAACTTAGAAAATAAACTATTAAATTAATTTGATCTTTCAATTGGTCTTTTTTTTTTTCTTTTTTTAAAGAGATAGGGGTCTCACTGTTGCCCAGGCTAACCCTGAACTCCTGGGCTCAAGCAATCCTCCTACTTCAGCCTCCTGAGTAACTGGTACTACTGGCATGTGCCAACATGTCTAGCATTTTCTTTTCTCTCTCTCTCTCTCTCTCTCTCTCTCTCTCTCTCTCTCCCCGGCCCTCCCTCCCTCCCTCCCTTTTCTTTACTTTTGCAATGCTGGGAATAAAACTGAGGCACATTTGACTGTAGGTTTGTCAAGAACAGAGACAATATCTTAGAGGGGTTAGAAATATCTAAAAAGAGAAAATGAATTTGATTCATAATGGAGAGATTGAGAGACTGAGAAAGGGAGAGAGAGAGAAGGAGAGAGGGAGGGAGAGAGAGATAAGTTAGAGGAAATGGAAATGAACATTTAATTTTTACGGACAGTTAACATAGAAATTTGGCTAAAATTATTTTGTAAAAGGAAATGAGAACAAAACAAAATAAAACAGCCCCAGGAGAGCCTAGTCAAATACATCAACATCCTCAGTGTCAGATGGCAGATGCTCAGAGCCTTTGCAGTTTTATGGGTTAATTTTCTACAGTGTCTAACGCTTGGTAAATATTTTAAGTCTTCAGCTGCCTGGACGTCCAGGCCTTGTTTTCTACATAATCCACATCCATTTCCTTTGTTGTTCCCAGCAGCTTTCTCAGTGTCTGTTTGCATTACTATGTTATTCATGACTGGGTCAAAAAATAAAGCTTGTATGCTTAATTAAACATTTAGCAAACCCTCTTTGGCTGTCCTTTTTTAATTCACTGCATTTAGGATATCATCTCCAATCTCATGATAAAGTGCCTGAGAAATAAGTTATAAACATTTTACATAATATTTGCACATAAGACATTATTTAATATCAATATCGTAGCTTTTTACAGATAAAAGCAAGTTAGACTTAGCTCCAGGGGCAGACTGTGAGAGACTTGCAGATTAACTTTTCTGCCTTTTTTTTTTTTTTTTCTTTTACTGGGAGAAACTGTGAAACAACAGAACAGCCAGTGCTACATACATAATTAAAACAGATGTTCTCAATCTTAATTTTCATTGCTAATTTTGACAGCCAAAGAAATGTGCTTGTCTTTTGTATAGTCACCTATTTTCTCTCAAATGTGCCCTATTTTTCACATCACCCACTATGACTGCTCCGAAAGCAAGGAGGTGGTGATGGTGGGTAATAATGCAACAGCAAGAACTCTGTCAAATTATTGATAAGTCAGCCAATGGGAGCAGTGATAGGAGGCATTGATTATGAAAAAGGTTGAAGTCTACATAGTACAAGCATTTTTATGCATTCCTAACTTTGCTGATTATGGTTTTCACTGGTTTTGGGGATCTTCCATGATGGAAGCCACACTGGTCATATTAAACGTAATAAAGAAACTTCTTACAAGCACCTTTCTTTGTCAACACAGACTTTGAGGACATAGCTTTTTTTTTTTTTTCTTATCAGAATAACATATATAGAAATAAGCTACATTTTTTTCTGATATTTCACTTTTATTTATTTTTTTGAAGAAACAAAGGGAGTTTATTTTAAATACTATTTAAAGTGCTCTAGGCTAGAGCCTTTCCAGAATTCTGATTCCTTGAAATAGCTACATTTTGATGACACAGATCAGGTGACATATTTGCCACAGCAGTATCTGATATGCCTGTCTACACATGCATCTGAAAAAACAAAACAAAACAAATAAAAACCCCTCTGGAAACAACAAAGTCATCCTTTCTAGAAGCAAGCTCTTCCCTGTGCTCCTTGCCTTCCATGCCCCCATTGTCTGGATGCTTCAGCAGAAAAACAAATGACCACCCCTTTCCCCAAGAGTTCCTGGCAGCCTGGAAACCATGAACATTAGAAATTACAGAGAGGAGAGAGAACTGTCTTCCTGGTCTCTGTGGTGGAGTGTGTCATGTTCTTTCCCATGTTGGAACACTCTCTGATGATATCAAAGTTCTCATTTTACACATCTGCCCCACCAGACCTATGAAAGGTTCACAAGGCCATGGTCACAGGCCCCCTAGGCTGTAGTGCTGTTCTGAACAACAGCTTGCCTCTTGGCCTGGGAGGAATGGAGGCAGGTGCTGGAGCAGCATTGCCAGTACCCCTGCTTTCTGCTGCCTGAGCATAAGCAACTCATGGCAGCAACACCTGCTCTAGTCTCCTCTACTTTCTAGGTCAGTGGGCTCCAGTCCTTCAGTACAGACTGGATGATATCAGAGAGCTCCAAGCCCCCTGGCATTCCCAGCAACTCTGGGTTCTGCACAATTAGTCTGGATCCTTTGACAACTATTATAGGCCCAATCTATTTCAAGACCACTCTAGATGATGGCCTCAATCCTCTCAGCAGAGCCCAGTGTGGTTTGATCCCCAATCCAAGCATTACCACTGTCCCCTTTGCTTCAGCAAGTTGCCCTGTACAGGCTTGGTCCAGGAAGCAACTGTCAAGGACCTAAACAGCTACCCGCAAGGCTTTCACCATGTGGGAGAGCAGGTCATCAAGGGCAGACTGATCAGTGGGAGAGAGCACTATAAAGACAGGCCTGGGTTGTGGCTTGATGAATTTATCCAGAATTAGTTCCATCCTCCTGAGAGTGAGTGCAAAGTCCTAGGATCTGCATGGGAGGGGCCTGACCTGGTTAAGGTGGTTAGGGGGAGAGGGAAAAGAGGCAGACACCTCTCACTAGGGAGGTGACCATGTCTTAGTTCAAGGGAAATTGCATGGGATTGGAGTGCCAGAAGATGAATCTTTTCCCACAAAGTGAAGCATGGAATCAGAGCCAAACCGAATGGACTAGAACACAGGGGAATTGAGGGAAAGGGTGCTCATCAATGCAGAAAAATGTTGAGCAAAGCAGATCTGAGCAGAAGTTAACACACACAGCACACTCGGTCAAAGCTAAGCAGAGAGGCTGGGAGGCGGGTGGGTGCTCAGCGAACCTACAGTGCACACACAGCTCACCAAAACCAGAGCTTGAGGCAGGACACACAGCACACGAGCTGTTCTCTAAAGCACTGGCCAGCTTGGCATCCACTGATTCAGGAACAGGCTTGGATCTGAATCTCCTGTTACCTTTTATGCCACACACTGTGTTGCATACTTCACATACATTTCCTCTAATCCTCACAAATTTCCACACAATGGGGAAATCAAGATTAACTTTACACACTTCTAGCTCAGCTTGAAAGCCACTTTCTCAGAGAGGACTTTTCTGAGCCTATAATCTAAATTAATTTCCCCCATCATACAGTATATTATCTTCTACTTTAGTGTCACTCAGTATAGCTTATAATTTGATATTCTTATATATGACTGGAACTCCTTGTGAGCATACATTGGGTTCATTTTGTCCCCAAACTGTGGCCCCACAGTTTCTATCACACAAGCTCTCCAAACGTATTTTTACATCCTGGAATGCATGGTGGGGAACAAGCTGAACAACCAGAACGTCACATGTGAGCACAGAGGCCCTGTGGATGGAACTGTGGCCACTGCACACAAAAAACACCTAAAAATCTGAATGATATCCATAGTCATATAAATGAGATGTCCTCAATAAAATTTAACACTGACTAGATTCTTATTAAAGTCTGGTAGTCATATAATAGAGATGAATTATATATTGTACTTCTCTGCTGGACTTCCAAGAAAACAAATAGGAAAAATATGTACACATGAAAGTCATTTTATTTGTACTCTTTTCCAGAATTCCCATGTTGGAAAACTGCTAGAAAATTTCAATAGATTCATGGGAAAAATAAGTCTTCCCTTAGAGTACAAGAGTTTAAATGGTATACAAATCTCTTAATTATTAGACTTTTCAGAGATTCTGAGACTATTCAGTACACTGTCCCTGTGTGTGTGGTGGGGTTGGAGGGGAGTTGGGTGGTATACTAATGCCAAACATATTTGGCTTCGTTTCTGGAGAAACCAATGGACCCCATCCCCCCATCTGCCTCTGTGTTCCAGTAAAATCAGAATGGAGAGCAATTCTATCAGTTCTGCAGTACATTAAGTCCTACTCTCCTAACCCTAGCTGGATAAATATTGAAGAAAACCAATTACACAAGGCAGAGGAAATATAAACAAGAGCTTGTAAACAAGAGTCCAATAAATCACTCTACTTGTCACATTTACCCTGGAAAGTAACAAGCTTTTTCCATTTTTGCCCAAGACTGTCTCACATGAATTGATGCCACCAGAGACCACTAGACAGGTGAGTGCTCAAATTAGGACATGAAGTGGGCTTGTACATGGATTGGCAGCATGAAGGAGCCTACTTTGCATCTAGACCTTCCATTGCTAGTTTCAAATAAGACATTCCAATTCTCATTTCAGGAAAAAGAATCTGGAGCCCAGAGATGCCAAGTAATGTACTCAAAGCCACACAATATGTAATAAATTCTGGATTTGAATCCAGATCTTCTAGCTGCAAAGTTGTACTCATACTTACTTTTTTCTCCATGTTTTATGGTACATGATAGCTGTACATATTGATGGGATTTGTTGTTACATATTTGGACATGCACACAATATAGCAATATAATTTGTCACATATCATTCTCCAGTTGTACATTCTTTTTCATTGGATGCATGGAGAGACTTCAAGTCTCGTGCCACATTGCCCTTTCGGTTCCTATTAGAGCTCATCAAACAACCCCAATGGCCCACATTACAGCCTGACTCTCCTGTTCAGCTGATCATCCTGCTTTCCAGAGAGTTCATCTTAATTCTCTCCTAGACCTGGACAAAGGAAGGAACATTCTCACATTTGGCACTTGCCAAAGCTATTCTTTATCAGAAGAATCTCAGCTTCTTCACCCATTATAGTTTTCTCTTCAGACTCATGACTCAAATGATCTTAGATATGGAAGTTTGGCTGGAGCCTTTCGCTCAGGGCTGAGGGTACTCAGTTGTTGCTGCAGGCTGACAATCTTATCTTCCCCTCAATATATCTCCTGAATTAGAATGCTGAGTGGGAAAGAGGCTGATCATAACCCCTACTGGATTCATGGTACAGAGTATTCTGTGAGCACTCATAAATCCTCTGTTATCCATGTCTTCTCAAATGGCTACTTGCATACTCAAAAACTTTCCCTAATTTATGAAAGAAGATGGCAGCACTATGAGGTGGGATCATGCTAGATGTGTCATCAGTAGCAAAGTGTTCTCCACCTGGAGTGTGTATTAGAATCATCTGGGGGATGCTTTTTCAAAATTTACATTCTCTATCATTTACTCATGACCTAATGAATCAGAATCTCTCAGGCCTGAGCCATGATGTTTGGACAAGATTCCCTGCTGAATGTGCTACACAACACAATTGAAGAATCCCTGTACTATAGGATGAAGACCAAGTGCCTTGGCACTGTCCACAGAAAGGTAGATGACCATGTGCTCTGCAATGCTGCTGCCTGGGTTGGCTGCCAATCTTCCGATGGAGCTGCCAAGAGAGGCAGCAGGGCTGGCAACTAGTAAGGCTATACTATTTGATGACAAAAGTACAGATTATTAATTATTATAGGGCACTGTCAGTTATTGTTGCCATTCAGTAGTGAAGTGATTTGAATAGGTACATATTCTATTTACTAATACAATAATTTGCATTTATGAAGTTTTCTGTCAGTTTGAATACACATTTATTTCTAGGATCTGGAAAACTGGGAAGGTAGAAAAGTAAAACCAGTCTTAGATATACAGAAGTGATTAAATGTGAGCTTGTCTTAACAAGTGCATCTGTTAGTGTCCAGTGAATAAAATAAAGGCAAACTTTTAGGTATAAGAAAAATTTCTATGTAGTATCTGTGGTTAAGATACATTATTTTCCTCAAAATGGCTGTTATAGTTTAGATATGGTATCTCCCAAAAGCTCACCTATGAGACAATGCAAGAAAGTTTGGATGAGAAACCATTGGGTTATATATATAACCTAATCAGTGAGAAATCCTCTGAAGGTAGTAGGATGGTAACTGAAGTAGTAGGATGCGACTGGAGGAGGTGGGAGTTGGGGCATGGCTTTGGGATATATATTTGTATCTGGCCAGTGTAGTCTCTCTCTCCTTTCTGATCATGATGTGAACAGCTTTCCTCCACCACACACTCCCGCCATGATGTTCAGCCTCACTTGGAGCCACGAGGAATGGAGCTGGCCTTCCATGGACTAAGACCTCTGAAACCATAAGCCCTTAAATAAACTTTTCCTCCTCTGAAATTGTTCTGGTCAGATCATTTAGTCACACCAGCAAAAAAGCTGACTAAAACAATGGCAAAAAAAAAAAAAAGTGGCCAAAAGGAAATTAATCTGAATTGCTTTATGCTGTGCACACTTAACATTTTAGTAAGTGAAAATCTGATACATCATTTGAATACTAAATCAGATAATGATGTTCTCAGTGAATGATGAAGTAAAAATATTGTAGAGGTGTATATCAGGAACCCCATGCCCAGCTGGTCTCTGCAAGGAACTGGCTATATAACCTAGGAAAAGTCCTTTAATTTGCCTGTGGCAGAACATTTTTCATTTGCAAAAAGAGAAAGTTGAGCTAATTGATCTCTAAAGCACATTTTAATTTCCAAATTTTGTCAGTGTGAGTTATACACTACTCAGGTAAAGGAAGAGATTATGGAAATTTTATATCTGTACAATGCTTTGAACTCCTTTGACTTACTGAAATAAACTTTAAAAATAAAACTGAATTTGGTTTTTAGTTAACTTTATTGATTTTATTTGTAAGACTTTAATTAAAATTATAAAATGTAATAATCTTTCATGATAAGTTGTAAAAATAATAGACAAAAATGAGGGAGAGATCAGGACATAATGAGAAAAGTATTTTAATGCAGTAAATAGTTTCCTGTTATTGATTTTCAAGAAAGTATATATTAATGCTTACTAAATAAAAAAAGAAACAAAGGTGGAGACTCTGCTTTTCATCGTAAAGTACTTGCCGTACAAACTATAGGCACAGTCTATTTTTATAGGAAAGATTTCTCTGTGTTTCCTTCCCTTAAGGAGAACTATTTTAATATTCTTTCTCAAAAGTGATTATTGTCAATATCAGCTTCCTTGTGGTTTTGGAATTGTAATAGACCTTTCAAATATTCTTGAACATTAATATTCTGTGTGATTTATCAATGATTTAAAACAGGTAATAAGAATACAAAGTCTTCTTATATCTGGTACGTTAACAATTCTTTTAGCTATTTATATATTTAAAGTATTCATGTGTCATGAAGCATTCATTCATTTTCATTCACTCATTCATTCATTCATTTCCACTAAGCATGAAATTTTCTCCAATTCCAGGCATGGGCTTAACAAAAAATATCCAAGTGGAGAAGAATTGAAAGAGTTTTGGAATTGATATCAAGATTCACAGCAGTCACTAAATTGAAAAAGCAAAAGAAAAAGGAATCCCATTCTAAAATAATTCAAACTTTCAGAAAACTTGAGAGGATTTAGAAGATGAATCTTTCATTGAAGGATGTTGAAACTGAGTCTCTACTATAGTTACATGGAATTCAGGTCTCCTGTTATTTGGGATAACACTGTTCACTGAGGGCTTGGAACATCATATTACTAAGATACGGAAATTACCCCCAGAAACAGTGAGCCATAGGAACTGAGTGCATTTCCAAAAATACAAAGCACTTGCACACCAAGGAATAGAATGCCCTCAAATAGTGACTGTGTACTATTTTGTTTAAGACCACGGGAAAGAAAATTTATCCAATAATTCTATGCTGATTGGGTGATTTTCTTTTCTTTTTGTTTTAATGATTGTTTTGGGTCAAGGCCAAGTGTGTAATTTTCCAAATGGTGTTGTTTCCATTGTCTACAACTTGGATCTATTTTGACCCTATTTAGTTGTGCTTGTTCAAGTGTTTTTACAGGAAAATTTTCTCTCTGTTCTTCTCACCACTTGGAAAACTTGAAACAACAACTATCTTAATATCCTCTCTGAAACTCGTAGAATTTCCTAGCTTGAGCTCTTAGTCACCATCCTCATTTTGGAAATACTCAAAATTGATGGATTGTAACAAATAAATTTTGATTCCCAGTCCTAGTGTGAGAAGTCCAATGAAGGAAAAAAATCTTCCACTCTTGGATTAAAAGAAATATAAATTTTTGTAAATCACTAAAAAATTGAGTTTATAAAATCCTTCTCTCTTGTGATTCTGTCCTACTTGTTTCTTCTTAATTTTAAATATTTTTCATAATAAATTTTAAAATTGTTAAATTCTAACAATTCTCATTAGTTTAGGTGTTCAAATTTATTTTAATCTTTTTATTATCCAATCTCCATCTCTGAATCTCTCATTATCTTCCTCTGTGTATACACACAGACACACAAACATATATGTGTACATACACATATATGTGTATAAATATATATGTGCACCTCTGCATAATTGTAGCTTTTGAATCAAGAAAGTGAAGCAATATGGTCCATTGTGTATAATTAAAAATCTTAATATTAAATAGTAGGAAGGGCTTGTAGCAAAAAAATGGCTTACAGCTATGTCCATTCTAGACTGAAAACTGTCAGATGATAAAAGTGTGAAATGAACTGAAATAAAGTCTTCCATACTTTGTACATCATTCCCCTGTGCCCACAAGCTCAGTGACAGTCTGGTCCCAACCTGGTTTCAAGCATGTGAGTCATGACTTGGAGCAGATCTGGGGATGCCGCAGTTTATCCCTATCATCCATCCATGAATCCGCCCACCCATCTGTCTGCCCACCCAGCCAGCCAGCCAGCCAGCCAACTTGCCAGGAACTGGTTCTGAGAGTCTGCTGCGTATTAGGCACTGTGCTAGCACTAAATGTACACAGCATTGTGAAGCAAGTTCTTATTTGCAAGACCTGAGGAAACATGAATTTTAAAACTATCCAAGAATTTCAAGTATATTTGTGCTGTCGCTGAAGAAAGCAGATCTAAAGGGTTGGTTGCATAATTGACCTAAACTTTTTCATTATACCATTCACTTAATTTGCTCCTTTACCTAAATGACTTTAATTAGGAAATATTTAGGGAGCATACATGGAAAAGCAGACATACTATGCATCTTTCTTTAATACACATAAATTCTCACAAGCTTTCCTGGGACTGCACCAGATGACTGAATACCTGGAAAACTGTTTCTGCCCAATCCCTGACCTCAAAAATAACAAAACAATAACAAAGAATATTTTCACATAGTCAAACTATGATCACTCACAAGAACTGTTATTTTTGTCATTCCAGACACATTTTGCATTAATACCAGCTCCACCTTACATGGTTCCCAAATAACTTCAGTATATTATCAGATCAAAAATACCTGGATTTCAGACTATAATGCAGTTATCAAATGATTAAGTGTAGTAACATTACAAATGCTTCCTTTCCTTTCTTTAGTACTTTATAGTATTCATTTCAAATTACCAAAATCAAGAGAAATCTAACCTGATGCAGCATAGAATGTAGTTAAGTATCACGACTCTGAATCCTGACTTTGATTCTGGTTATTCTGCTACTATTTGTGTGATGCCTAGGACAAGTCATTTGATTTCTTTATACTTCAGTTTCTTCATCTGTAATAAGTGAACAATAAAAACAACAATAGTGCCAAAAGCTTATAAGGTTACTGTAAAAATAAATTCACAAAAAGTTGTTGTACAGTCCCACTTAATTACTAGACATGATTATTTTCATCCTAGAGACAAATGCTTGTAGAGTGAAGGATTTGGAACTTGATTTGTTACATTTGGGCATGCTTCAAATTGCCACAAATAAATATTACTAATCCCATCCCACTAGCAAAATGACTCAAGCGAAGGGAGATAAGTGATAATTTGAGTATCTCTACTAAATTAAGATGGAATTAAAAACCAGGAAACAATCTCATCATCTATAACAAAGATACATCTATGGACCCTTCTACTGGGATGGAATGCTTCACTTACCTTGATGTTCATAGGATCACTAATCAATACTTAATAAGCACCAATCAGAAGTATGAGATTGTTATCTGGCATGAAAGTGTTCTCCCAACTTTGTAGATATGAAAACAAAAATAAAAACAAAAATAAGGGTTTCATTGTCACTTTTGGTGACAAACCAGAGGAACAGGCCAATATTACCAAGAAATTGCTAAGTCTGCCCACTGCATTCCCATGCCTCAGGGTTCCTTAGACCCCATACTATCCCATTGGATTTATATGTAGCAAAAATATTTTTAAGATCCATTCCTATCTATCTCACCTTTGATATCCTAATGGTTACATAGTAGATTCACTCAGTTGAAATCAGAGCAAACACGAACTTTATTACCAAGCAGGACTAGGACTTATTCATAAGATGGCATGATTGCAAATTTCATTTATCTCTTGAAGCTCTAAGTTGCAGCACAGGATATAAAAATAGCATATACTTTTCATAGGAGTTACATTTTTATTAAACCAAATGGTGATATTGTATTTTGAAAAAAAATTTGCAGTTTTGGAGATAGAACCCAAGACCTCATGCATGCTAGGCAAGCACTCTGCTATTGAGCTAAACCCACAGCCCTCATGTTTTTGTCTTCTAATCATATTGCTAAAATGTTTTAAAGCAAAATTTTCTTTTTAAATCTTGTATTTACCGATATACAGTAGAACATAGAGCATTAACTTCTATAATTGTGAAGACATCTTTTCCTCTTGTCATTCCCCTTAAATATAGTAAAGTTCTATAAATAGAAAATAGCCAGGTCAATTCTAACAGAAATGATTGAAATTTCATAGGTTGTTTAAATTTTCTTTGTATCTTTTTAAAAGGTAAACATTGGGAGAAATCTCTTCTTGTTAATCACTTTCAACAAATACATTCAAACAATTTACCATATAACCCTCTATCTTAAAAGCTGAATTATATATATATACAGATATATATATATATCCTTATTCATACAAATATCCTTATTCATTAAACATGTTTACTTATATGGTTCATCTCCCAAGAACAAGGATTTGAATACTTATATTATGGCAATAGCTAAGAAATTTCAAAAGTCGGATAGGATATTTTGATAACTATTCCACAAATCCATGCTCTATCAAACTAGACCAAAGAGAGAATTCTCAGTCCACAAAACCTGCAGAGAAGGTAATATGTCTTCAGCAAAGCATTTTACAAAAAATATATCTTTCTATGAGCATGTTTATCAGCATTTGTAAAGTATTATTATTTTTAAAAAGCCACTTCAAGGGTAGTACAGAAGAAATACCCTGCCTTCTGGTCAATTTTAGCTACAAAGGCAGGCAAAAAGATTCAGGCTTAAGTCTTTTCTCCAATACTTGCTGAATGAGTGAATCTTCCTTAACTCATTCTGACCTTAATTTCCTTCTTCATGAAATGACATCTAAGTTCCCTTTCAAATATATAATTAGGAATATAGTACTCTGTGATGATGAAATTTGAGGATACCAAGTTCACAAAGAGCTCTCACACCAACAGTCTCATTGGATCTTAATAAGTGATTTTCAGATTGAGGTGAGTGCAGTTATTACTCATTAGTTTCCTCAAGTATCTGCTTTGATATCAGGTAGGATTTATAGGAGACAATTGGATCTAAGGAACCAACCAGAAAGATAGTTTTCAGGAGCCAGAACAAGCACCTTAAAATTTTCTTCCTATGTTATATTTCCTCATCATGAATGCTTCAAAGACTTATTAAAAAAAAAACAATAGGAAGTGAAGAAAAATGTCATGATGAATGTTTCTGATGATGAAGTTCCCAGTTGAGACAAATCAATGTTGATTTAATTGCCACCTAGTGAATATTTGAGTGAGAATGAATTTCCTTGAGGTTTTTGAAATTTGAAAGACCACTAGGGCTTAGGTAAAATTGAGCTTTTTTATTTTTATTTTTTGGGACTATGCTGTCTTTGTAAAATATTTTCATGGATATTGGAAATGGGCAAGAAAAAAAATGGTTTACAAATGGAAAGATGAGACTCTTTATTCCCAAAAGGAAATATATTAAATACTGGGTGGAATTTCAAGTATCTCTGATGTGTTTCAACTCCCATTACTTCAAGAAAACACAAAAACATTTCCTTGAAAATATGCCCAACACTTCATAGTAAATAAAATACAACAACAGATGTGATTTTATTCTTTTTTTTTTTGAACCGGGGATTGAACTCAGGGGCACTCGGCTACTGAGCCACATACCCAGCCCTATTTTGTATTTTTTATTTAGAGACAGGGTCTCATTGAGTTGCTTAGGGCCTCACTAAGTTGCTGAGGCTGGCTTTGAACGCCTGATCCTCCTGCATCAGCCTCCTGAGTCTCTGGGATTACAGGCGTGCATCACCACACCCGGCTCAGATGTGATTTTATTTCATCTTTGCAACAATCCCACGAGGTAGGTAAAATCTGAAATGTCTGTCTCAGTTAAGTTCCCAATTATTGTTCCTCTCAGAAGTCAAGGTATTTCTTGATCATTGAAACTCACAAGTTATCTAAAAAACTGATTTTGCATTGTGTCTAACCTCTTTCTTTCTTCCTTTCTTTCTTCCTTTCTTTCTTCTTTCTTTCTTTCTTTTTTCTTTCTTTCTTTCTTTCTTTCTTTCTTTCTTTCTTTCTTTCTTTCTTTCTTTCTTTCTTTTCTCTCTTTCTCTTTTTAATTAGAACTTTATGGTTATACATAGTAGTTGGGTTCATCTGACAAACTCATTCATGTATAGAAATTGATTTCAGTTTGTGATCCCTCTTTTCCCTCCTGTCCTCCCCCTTCACCTTCCTCTAGTCTATTACACTAACCTCTTTCTTTACCAAAATTATTACAAGCAGCAGCTTGGGAGGCCAAAGCAAGAGGATTTCAAGTTCAAAGCCAGCCTCAGCAACTTAGCAAGGCCCAAACAACTCAGGGAGACCCTGTCTCTAAATAAAATATAAAAAAGGGCTCAGAATGTGGCTCAGTGGACAAGCGTTCCTGGATTAAAACCAAGTACAACAACAACAACAACAACCCTATAATGAGAATTTGAGAAGCAGAAATATGACACCCTTCGCATGTATCACTTTCCTTCTCTGCTCCTGGTTCCCTCCCTCTTGCCCACTGACCACAGCCCTCTGGAAGTGCAAAGAGGCAGGAAAACAGCCACAGAAAGGAAGGAAGAGAAACAAGATGTCTGGATAATATGATTAGGCAATCACCAGTCGGTTGTACAATATCACAAATAATCATGTCCACGTTTGAAACAGAGCATATTATAAAAACCAGATTTGAGAACATTTTATTAACCTCAGTTGCCATTCATACCAACAGTTTCTATGGCCACTATGATTCATAATGAAGATCTGGAAAAAAGGCAAAGTGCAATAAGACATGCTTCTCTCTTTGTGTGGATGTACTCTCCTCTTTTTATTGAAGCTTAATAATTTGCATATAGCATAAGGAAAAATTTCCAGCAGAATATCTTTCTAACCAGAATAGCTCCTTCCTTGCCCAGGTGAAAAAGCAGATATGAAACATAATCTAGCATCAGGATATTCTATTTATAACATCTCATGATCTTTTAGGATTCATGCTTTTTTACTATTTGAGGTCTCAAAATTTCTCAGTACAAGTTCTTTTCTATAATTCTTTCCCTTCCTTTTTTCCACATGGAATACTACTTTCAAATATGTTTGGAAGTTGAAATAATGTTAATTTTTTCTCCAAAGAAGAGGGAACTCACATTCTTTCCATCAGCTCCTTAACCCTTTGACCTTTGCAAAAACATGAATTACTGAATACATATCTAATGAGAACTAATTTCCATGTTTTAGTTAAAACCTAGATATTTAATGGTGGGTATAATTTTAAAAAGAAATGAAACAATTCCTAAGCATGAGAGTGAGTCAATTAAGACGAAGAGAAAAGATATTCATAATGCCAACTGTTATTAGATACATTTTTTAAAAAAATCTCAATTCATTAACATCTTGCAAATTCAAAGGTACAGCTCTCAAAATCAAATCAACTTTATTTTTTTACCTCAAAATAATTTAAGGGGCTTAAATATGAGAGTCCAAATTTATATGATGCCAGGCTCTACCTTAAACTCTGATGTTATTTTTTAAACCAATAAAATGCCAAGACAGCATTCCTGCCTTTCATCCCAATCTTTCAGCAGCCAGCTTAAAAAATTTGAAAAGCAAACCTCTCAGTCATTCTCCATCCAGATTCCTCTATCCACACAATTTGTATATGACTGTCTCCAACAGCAACTGAGAAAGCAGGCTATGATAAATAAGCTTGTACACATTTTAAAATAAACATCGGAAGTTTAAAAACATGGTGTCTGTTCACTTAAGTAGAGATCCAAATTCAACAGGGCAGAGACTTTCATTCTTTTTCCATGTTAAACTTTCTAGTTACTAAGACCACTTTTATTTCAATGAAGAAATAGTTATGGAACTATAATTATTTAGAATAAACTTTAAACATAATTGATGTGAATCTTTGATACATTTCACCATTAACTGAGATCATAGGGTAATAAAAAGAAAAAAATTAAGACCCAGATAATACTTAGTCCTTAAAAGAAAAAAAATGCCCTAAAACAATAAAAAGCTACTACGATATTTCTACAACTTAGGCACTATATTTTTTATTAAAACTGTTATAAAAGGAATATTGATCCATTAACCAGTCTCACAAATGGATTGTACTGGGTTTCAATCACTTACACCTGAACTCAAATGCCACCTCCAGAACCCTGTGAGAAGGCATTTTTTGAGGCACCATCATAATCTAAAACTGCCACAATCTAATGAGTACATCAAAACATGGTACTTACCTTACTACAAACAAATGGCAAATTGCAGGCACTTTTCAGTTTGCAGCTATCTAGCATAGTTGTTCAGAAATGAACAATACATCTTCCACTCCAGTAAGAGAATTGCATATCCAGACTTGGCTTCCTTCACTGAACACTGGCAAGAGCGTCTGTTCACCACTGAAGGATAGCAACAGCCTCTTTGCACAGAGCACTTGCTGCTCTGAACTGCAGTGACTTAGAATGAAAGTAAGAGGAACCCGTGATGTTTAAATACTGTTGCTTCAGACTCACAGGATGTGACTCAACTCTCAAATCAGTAGGGGTACAGTTTCCCCTCACCAAATTGTTAGTACAGATTATATAACAAACATCATATTTGGGATCTTAAAATGTTCACAAACTAAACATTAGAGAACAGTTCTCCTGCTCAACCAGACACAATTTGACTAAATAGTCAATGTCTTCCCTATGGCACAAACCACAACCAGAAATGAGAATAAAAACACTGCACATAGAAAATGAATCTGCTTGTTCCCTGCAGTGATTTCATTTAATGTTATTAAAGGTGTGTGAACTTGCCAACATCTCCCTGACAGACATTAAAAAACAGCACACACTAAAGTTACTAACATTCCCATCAGTGCAAAAACAATGTGTAGAATAAAATTCTATTTTAACATGCAAGAAGTGGCAATTCTATACAACACAATAGAATCTCACTAAGTACAGAATGGAAATAGAGCTTTGTAGTTTGCTAGTACTGTTTCCCACAGAAATCCTGTCCTACGCTGTCATTACCTTGTGATGCTAGTTCTGCCCACCTCTCCAACTCCAAGTCCTCCTTTCTCTGTTTTGTGAACATTTCTAAGAGAACATGACTAATGACACAACTCCTCTAGTAAATGTGGCAATTTTCTGTGCTTTTTCTACCATCCGTTATCCCTTAACTCTGAGCTGTATTAAGCTTGAACACATACTGAAATCTTATATTTGAGCACCTTAGTCAATAAATATTGACTAAGATTCTTGGAGAAATAAATAAGACTTAGATTCTTGGAGAAATGTCTACTATGCAAAATCAACCACCATCACCCTCCCGAAGGAAAAAGATGGGGAAAAAAACCCAAGTTAATTATAGCAAAAAGACTGAAATTAATTTAAAAAGGACTATTAAAAAGAAATGTAAGGTTATCCATCTATGTAATCTTACATTTTAGTATTCACATTAACAAAGGAAAAAGAAACAAAAGTAATTTTAATAATGTTTACTATGGTTTATCTAAAACATCATGACAATATGTACAAAAATTACTACTAAAATAATTTAACACTTTTCAACTAGTCTTACAGATTGATAAACATTTAACACTTGGGCTACATTAACTAAAATAATTTAACACTTTTCAACTAGTCTTACAGATTGATAAACATTTAACACTTGGGCTACATTCCATCTGAATTAGTACATTTAAGTGCTCAGTAGCCACAAGTGGCTATTGGCTACCATATTAAATAACATAGCTCTGGAGTTTAAGGTTTGTTCTCAAGTCTTCAGGTTGTAACTCAAATGTTCTCTGTTCAGAAAGACCTTCCCTGACCACCTTTCCTGAAATGACCTTCTCTAATTTCTTTCCATTTGATATATTTTTTATATTTCTCACAGTACATCACAGTCTGGGATAGTTTTCTTTATTCATCTGTTTGCTTATATACAGTGCAAGTAAAGTAAGAAATCTGAGGTTAAGGATCTTGTTGTACTTAACCTTTTATCTTCAGCCAGTGGCAGAGTGAACAATACATTACAGAATGTAATAAGCATTGTTTAATAAAGAAATAAAACATAATTTCTACTATGGTTTGGCAAATAACAGAATGTTACAGTGTGTTTTTCACATCACTGAATTTTCAGCAAATACATTGAGCAATGTTTTCCTGAATTGAAAAATTGCCCCTTTTAAAGAAAATTAACAATCCTTAATCTGTAAAATGTTTCATTCTCATGTGTAATACTATATATTCTTTTATACTCTAGCAAATATCTTAAAAGATACCTATACTACTTTACTACTTTGGTCCCTATGATATAAATCTGCATATCACTAGGATGTCTCTCCCCCATTCATTCTCTCTCTCTCTCTCTCTCTCTCTCTCTCTCTCACACACACACACACACACACACACACAAATCAGTGTATATGGCTCACAGAGCCACAGTACTAGGGTCAAGAATGAGCATATGACCTAAGCTGTTCAGGGAGAGGCACACCGTCCACTTCTGCTGATAATAGGAAAGAGGTTAAGTTTAGAGAATGTAAGCGTGAAACTGCTGGCTTCAAATTTACTACCACATTAGGCAACACTGTCTGAAAACAAAGCCAATCAAGAGACAAACAAAGCCAAAGACACAAAAGGCAGATTTCTGGCAACACTATTGTAATTCCCAGATACTCTCATGCATTAAGTGACATCTGCCCTCTGCTGTAACGATGGATATGCTGGAATGTTCACTGCAGAATTGTAATAATGGAAAGCTGGAAATTTTGCAGTGGATCATGAATAGTGGAAGGGTTAAATAAATAGTGGGCTAACTATACCAAGGGTTACTGTGCAGTTATTTTTTTTAAAAAGAATCAGGCTATATAAATGCACTGACATTCAAAGCTTCTTAAAAGATATTAAACATATTAAATGGAAATAACATTGCAGAAAAATACATTACCTCATATGAGTATATGAATTTTTATGTGGTAATTCATAGGAAAGGGTCTGGAGGACTGCATACCAATTGTGGACAGGTTGTTATGTCTGGGAAAGAGATTTAAAGGAAGGGAATGATGAGGGACAAAGAGAGATCTGATCAATTTGCTTGGTTTATTAACAATTGCCCATGTCTTCAAAATGAAAATTAATTCATGTATTTCTTAGGTAATTTGCAAAAAAAAAGTTACTGTAAGAATAATTTGTATTTTGTCTTTCCTCATTTTGCTACATTATACTCACTCTACTCTCCCTTTATTATTTTTTCAAAACAATGTAACAAAAAAAAAGTGCCCTTCCTTGGCTCAATCTTCATTTCTTACAGTCCCAATTTATGTTTTTCTCTGATTTTTGAGTCTGGCTAAGTAATATGCCAAAGACAGAACAGAGGCAAAGGACAGAGAGTGACAGAAACAGCAAGCTTCATTAGAATCTCCAACATGCCTTCTAATACCAGCCAATGTCTTTGATTGATTTTCTCATAGTTTCCTGTATGCTTTTATTGGCTTCATAAAATAAAGCTCAGATTTATTCAACTGTCCACATATCGAAAGTCCAATGTTTATGACAACATGTCTTTATTAATTTAGCGTTGGAACAGAATAAATTTGATTATTTACTGCTCATGGAATATTTTCTTGTACTTGAAGTGGGTACGATAATTACTTTCCTAATTAACCCATTGAGTTCTAAGTTTTCAATTCTGTGAACACAATTACTTCAAAGTTACCATAAGTGGCATACTTATTAAGTTTTTATAGGTGTTTCACCTGGTAATGGACAAAATGGGTAAACTCAAAATCTGAAACTCTGGTTGCTTTTTTGGTTTGCTCTATTTCTCAAACATCTTTACATTATCTTGGGTATACTCATAATACTTTCTGCTGTGGTGTTCTCCTAGATTTCCACAGTGTTCTCTCCTTAAAATCCACGGCTAAAGATGCTTAGAGTCTGAGACAGGGGTCAGGACAATTTTGACTGTTAGTATGCCTCGCCAGGATTTGAATACATACCAAGATGACAAATTAATGCAAATACTACTGTTTTGTTCTTAAAGTATACTTATCCCAATAGCCTAAACCTTCTCCATAGTCTATTGATATTCTCTAATTCCCCACCTCTGTGTAAAATCTTAATATCACACCAAATTTGCTTTAGATTTTTTGGAATAAAACATTACAGATATACTTGAAACCCACACATGTTCCTGCTATCCCATTCTCTTTCCTCTCTCCCCAAAGGTGAATATTCTCCTGGACTAGCATGTATTATTCCCATACATTTTGATACTTTCACTGAATATGCATATATCATAAACAAGATATTAGTTTGCATGTTTTAAATGTTATAAAAATAGTATCAGAGTTTACATATACATAGTTACACATCAAACTATTTTTGGTTTAGCATTATCTTCTTGAGATTTACATGCAATTCTGCATAGATTATTCTTTTTAACTGCTATATAGATTTCAATTTTTGTATCCATTTCCCAATCAGTGGACATTTAGGTTGTTCCTAATTTATTGTTATAATCAAACTATTCTAAATCTTATCTATGTGCAAGAATTTCTCTAAAGATGGATACATAGTAATGGAATTGTGGGGTCACAGGA
Source organism: Glaucomys volans (assembly GCA_020662805.1). Lineage (NCBI taxonomy): Eukaryota > Metazoa > Chordata > Mammalia > Rodentia > Sciuridae > Glaucomys > Glaucomys volans. The sequence continues at coordinate 145,169 of JAJEJO010005784.1, read as the reverse complement.
TATGCACACCTCTTGTTTCTAGAAATTGCTAAATTGCACCTCAACATAGAATACTTTATGAAGCAGCCAACAAAGTATAAGAACTCTTCTCATACCTATTCTTGCAAATAATTTCCATAGCAGATATTCCAAATGTTGAAATATCTCAAGTCTTGATTTTCCTGACTTGCTCAATTGCAGTTTGTTTATGTTTGGTACGGAATCTCAGTATATTAATTTGGATTTCCTTGATTGCTGTTGAGTTGAGCACTTTATCTAATTGTTTTTTTTTTTCCTACTAGATCATTTGCCTCTCCCTTCCATATTTTGGGAAGATATCTTAATGTGTTAGATCTTTATATATTACTGTTCTCCTTTGTCAGTGTTATGAGTTATAGATAAAACTTCAGGATGTGATTTGTTTTAACCACTCTATAATATCCTTTGCTGTTTTTTTATGTTAAATATTTTGGTCTGGTTTTTAATTTAAAAATCTATTGTTTTCAGTTAAGTACCAGTATTTCTTGTGTCAAAAATATGAAAATTGGGTCAAGTATCGTGGTAGAAGCCTGTATTACAGGGATTTAGAAAGTTGAGATAAGAGGATCCCACGTTCAAGGATAACGAAATGAAGAAGTAACCATGTGCCAGAAATTGTGCTAGTGCATTCTTTATAGTAGCATAAGCAGGATGGACTAAAATGTCATTGTAACACACACACACACACACACACACGCACACAATGGTGTGGACATAGGAAACTATATTATGATCTTGCACCCCAAAGATCATTCAAGGTGTAGCGTGTACCTGAAAAATAAATACAGTAATACTTGGAACTGAGATTCATCTTTTCTCAAGGAAATCTATTCAGATCACTCAAAAATTAATCCCAATTTATTTAGAAGACAAATAAAAGATAAAGGGGAGGAAAGGTTATTAATTTGAACTATAAATGCTTCCTTGGGAGACAAAGTTTATTTTTACAATCAGTGATTCAATCAGTTTTTCCATTCATTAGAGAAAAAAGTAAGAAAAAAGCCTTTAGTTCTTAAGAATCAAAACAAATGGTACACGCTTATCATATCAGACTATTAATTATTTATAACACTGAAGATAAAAATAGGCTCTTGTTCCTGAATGAAATCATACAGTAAATACACTTAAACAATGCATTCAAATTTCTTTCTTTTATAAATATAGAAGCTCACATTATATTTAAAACTACAGCCTTAAAAAGTCTAGAAAATGAGACTGATATTCTTCACCTCTGAGGAAGAAAGGCTCTAGAGCTAGAAATAGAAAAGGGTGACCATTAGCACCATGCATTTCCTGAGGAAAGATTAAGGACATCCCGCTTCCCTGCAGCTCTGTGGCTTACACTTGAGCCTTCACTTCACTGCAACCTTCCAGAACTTACTAACTCAAATGGGTTTTCCCTACTCAGGGGTGACAGAGAAGTGAATCTGAAAATGAGAAAACAGGACTGCCATCTGAGAATTAAAGTTTGAAATAAAAATATAACAGGTCAGCACATGGATAAATGAAGGCAACTTCAACTGTCGGAATGAGGCAAACTCAAATGCCTGGAGGCACACACACATTACTAATGGTAAAGCAGACCCATGTCTTAGGAACCATGGTAACCACAAGGAATGACAGGACTCTAGCTTGATTTAGAGAGGACATTCTCAACTAAGCCCCAGATAATTAACCAGATGTGGAAAGGAGGCAGATCTCTGGATTTTTCAAGAAAGGCTACAGTTTTTTGTTTTTGTTTTTGTTTAAATCTTAGCCACTATACAGTATGAGACAAAAGCTTTTATTCTTAATTTTAAAAAAAATTTTTTTTTAGTTGTCAATGAATCTTTTATTTATTTACATGTGGTGCTGAGAATTGAACCCAGGACCTCACACATGCCAGGCAAGTGCTCTACCACTAGGTCACAACTCCAGCCCCCAAAAGAAGTTTTTGAAGGTCAGATGTGTCCCACAGGTCCTCCGTCTCAGACTCTTTGGCATAGCAATAGCATGATTGAATTTTTTTCTTTTTTTTAGCTCAGCACGTTTATTATATAGGTTTTTTAAAATTCATTATATACAAATGGGGTGCAACTTTTTATTTCTCTAATTGAACATGAAGTAGAGACACCCATTTGTGTAATCATACATGTACATAGGGTAATGATGTTTGTCTCATTCCATTATCTTGCCTTACCCCCACCCCTTCCTCACCCTTCATTTCCCTCTACACAATCCATCCTTCCTCCATTCTTCCTTTACCCCTTCTTCCCAGCATGACTGATTGAAACAATGTGTCAAACAGGTAGGACATAGTACAGGCCAGGAAAATAGGTAAAAAGTAGTTTCAGAAGCAAGCACAGTCAGTAGCCATTCAAATAAGAATGCCATCTGAGAATTGAAGTTTGAGATCAAAATATAACAGATTAGAATCTAGATAAATGAAAGCTGCTTCAACTGACAGAATAATGCAAACTCAAATGGCTGGAAGCACACACATTACTAACAGGTAATGCAGACCAATGTCATGTACCTGTGGCCCTGCCTCCCTAATTCCACTAAACCTGCAAATTCAAGAACAATCTGCCCTTTTGGTTGGAATGTTCACCAAGCTGTTTTCTGATTAGAACGTGAGATTTCTAGCATGTCTTCCTGGAGAAACTTGACTTGAAGAGCAACTCAGCAGCTATCTTCCATTATAAATTAACAAACAGACTGGGTAGAGATTTCCTCACATGTGACTGGACAGACACAAAATGGACTGGGTGGGCCCAGCAGTTTCACTTCCCATTGTAAATGGAAACATTGGCATTCTGATCCTGCACATTAGTTGTATGAGTTTTGTTAGAGTGAGCCCAGCTTTGGAGGACAGATGTTCTCTGAAATTGCTGGTAAGGGTGGTTTCTGGGCCCATGTGCTTTGGACCAGACTGTGAATAGTGGCAAATATTCTAAAACAAAGCCACCCTCCAAGGTCTGTTGGGATCTTAAGGAATTTACCTTATACTCTTACCCTCACTCTAGCCCCATGGCCATCCATTTCAAAGGATCCTGACCTAGGACTCTGGACCTAGAAATGCACATTTGAGAATTAAAAATAAGTCCCCAGGAACAAAGCCAGAACATTCAAAGGAATTAGAATACACTTTGGTAATCACTGGCACTTGGGAGCGGACACTGTGCAATGTGCCAGCCACAGACCATTCCACTTAATCTTCATAGAAACCAGGTGAAGCAGGTACTGCTTTGGGTGATTATTTCCATTTTACAAAGGAGGAAACCAATACTTTAGGAGGTTTAAGTAATCTGGTCACATGGACACATCCGACAAGTAGTGAAGTTGGGCTTGAACCTGCACCCTTGAACCTGCACCACATCATGATGTGTATACTTTCAGTTTTTTTTTTTAAACACCAAACATGCCTTTTGCACTTATTTACACCAAATGCTTTTCTAGTTACTTTAATAATATTACTTCACTTATTTCTGATGAGCTATAAAATGGACACTAAAATACCCTATTCTTACTAAGAAACTGAGACAAAGAAAAGTAATTTGCTTAAGATTGTAAGTTGGTGGCATAACCAGGTCTCAAGCTCCAGAGGGCAGCCTCTCAGACTTTGTACTACTCCATAGGGAGAAGTGAGGAAGATTCCAATTTCAAATATTAATTTCAGTACTACTTTAAGTACCATTTTTCAGGTGGATGGATGGAAACACAAGGTGAAGGAATTTCTTATGTTATATCATTTCTCTTTATTACATATAATTAGAAAAACTGCAATTTTTCTTCAGGATTTAAGAACTATGGAACAATTAACCACACCATAAAACACAATAGACCTGGAGACAATTATGTTAAGGAGATCCATCCAGGGAGGATGACAATTTAAATCGGCTTCTTTTTTTTCCCTCAGTCCTGCAGTGAGAATTAAAGGAATTGGAATACTTTTGAGAAATGTGAAATGAAGCAAATATTTCAGAGTTTAATTTAAAATTCATTTCTCCTAGAAATGAAGTTTGATTTCAGAATAAAAATGCATTAAACATAAAGAAATAGATGTAGATACCTCCTATTTCAAGTCAAGTTTTCTGTTACTTAAAATGGAACTTTCAGATCCATAAATCCTTGACTTTTATTAAGAATAATACTTTGGGATTGATTTGGTAAAAATAACAACTTCTGACTCATTATAAATGTGAAGAAAACTCTTCTATTTAAATAGTGAGGCCAGGTGTTCACTGGTTCCCATGCAACTCAACAAGTCCAGTTAGACCTTCTCTGTCAGGGGCTAAAGAGCACACTCAAGCCTGAGTCAGAAAGACTCTTCCTTTAAGTCCCCAACCTGCTTTATTCCTTTCCAGGGTGATTTAGTACTTCAGCTGCTCTAGAAACCATCATCTTAGGAGATAGAGTGTGCCAGAGCCAGCTCATAAAGTGGCACCTAACAAGGGACAGTACCTAACGATACTTTTTTTCAGTCCTCTATTTTCCACAAACAGTCCAATTGTTTTTGCTCAAAACGATTTATATAGTCTGGCTATCAAAACAGCTCACTCTCCTGGCAGTAGACTTCTCCTAGCCTGATACTACCTGGTGTTTTCAACACAGCCCCACACTCAGGCCCCGCCCTTTCTAACTTCTCTGTTTCATCTTCATCTCTCTCTCCCATTTTCTCCTTTCATTCCTTTACAAACCAAAAAGCAATTTCAGGGGTCTTAAGGCAAAATTTTAAGGCAGTGCTACATGACAGTTAAGATAGTATGCTTTAAATTCAGAACCTAACCCTAACCGACTCCAGACTAACAAGGCATAAATTATGTCTATGCCAGTTATGTACTATGTTTATTATTGTCATCATATTACTATATGTTTAATATTGAATCACTTGACTTTGAGGTGATAAAAATAATTTAAAAGTTATAAATTATCTAGCTTTCTTTTTAGCCAATGTCTCATTTTTACAAAAAAATGTTATATAATAGTTCTGATGGTGAGTCAATTAGAAATTATATTTTACATGTACTCAATGAATTATCTGGTCTTTTTTTTTCAGAGTCCTCTTTACTGTTTTCTCCTGTCCCTTCAATGCTGCTGGTCGAGTCATCAGTCTTAGGTCCTCTGCTTTTCTTGCTAGAAAGCAGTTTAGGACTAAACTCCATGAGGTAGAACAGGTGTTCAGCACACGAGAGGCACACCTGGAGCAGTTGCTCACCTATACAAAGGTGCTGCTATTTTGTTTTGCTCAGTATTACCATGTAGAATTGCAGGCACAGTGTGGTCAGATTTTCTAACTTTTAAATACTATGTGAAATATTTAGGTTTTTAAAAATATTGTCATAATGCTTTGGCTGTCCAGATTCAGCCTGAGGAGCTCAATCTAAAACATCTGTTCTATATTCACAGAGTAATCTTATCCAGGTTATGGTACTAATCACTACTTCTATGTAAGTGGTCCCACATCTGTGTTTTAGCCCAGAGCTGAACTGTGTTTGTGTGTGTGTGTGTGTGTGTGTGTGTGTGTGTGTATGTATATAAACATGTGGGTTTGTGTAATATTGTTATATATATAAATCAACAATATCATTGAACCTCTGCCCCAGGTATAGGATATCAAAGATGACTAATACACAAAGCCCCTGTGCAGAGGGGTTTATAATCTATCAAAGCATTTCCTAGACACCTCCACTAGGATATGTTCCTGCTATATCAAACTGGGCTTTTGGAATTTTATCACTGTCATCCCACTCCACAATATCCCCTCCCCTATAAACCCCTTGCCTTGGTGCCTCCTTCCTTCTTGTTATGGGCTGTTGCCCAAACCAGACACCTGAAATTCATCCAGGAACTTCTTTTACCACTAAGGGCTGATTGCTCGCCAAGGCCTGCCAATTCAGTGACCTGTGTACCTCTCATTCCCATGGCCTACTTTCTGTCCTTCATAAAACTTCCCAGTGCATAATTACTTGCATGAATGATCGCGGTTACTTTATGTGGCAATTTTAAAAACATGTTTGAAATTGTTTATGATGCTCCTGTTCTCAAGAGGTGAGGTTTATGTCCTTTGAAAATGAGTTGGCTTTTGTGACTGCTTTGACCAATAAAGTATGACAGAATGAATGCCCTGTTACTCCTCAGGTGAGATCCTAAAAGGTTTGCAGTTTCCACCCTGCTCACTGGAAGAGCCTCTCATGAAGCCTTCAGCAACCCAACTTCCTGGGACTAATGTGCCAAGGGGAAGACCAGGTGGCCTTGTGGGGGGTGGTGGTCCCTGAACGCAGATAGAGGGAGAGGGAACTGTCCAGCTACTTCTAATTGCCTGAGTTTCTCTAGCTTGTTCTGCCACTGTTTAAGCTCTGAGCCCCATCAGAATGGAATGCATAAATGCTGGGCTAGACCTTTCCAGGCAAATCACACACACAGTTCTGATTTCCAAGATCAAGAGCAAAACAAAATGGTAGCTGCTAAGTTACAGGTAATCTGTTAGACAGCTATAACAACAAACACAGAAGTGAGGTTCTACCATATCAGGAACCTAAAGGACTTAGGTCATTAAATTTGAGACAGGCAGCAAGGGGATGCTGAAGGGTTCTCCAGGAAAGTGTCAGCAGAAGTTAGCAGGAATAAGTTACAAACTTTAAGGAGGCTGTCAGCAAGGGCTCAAAGGAATTAAGAAAAATACTGCTGGAAATGGGAAGTAAGGGTTTCTCTTATAATATAGAATCATACAGTTTGGCAATGCTCATTTGTGGTAATGTGGAAATTAGAAACGTATCTAAAAATTTTGATAATTTAGCTGAAGATATCTATGGGATTTTTTTGTTGTTATGTTTAATTTTGTTTTGTTTTTCTACCTTAATAAATACAAAAGGAAAGACAGGAGGTAAAAAACAAACCGTGGTTGGGTTTAACAAAAAAGTAAACAAATACCTGTTTCTTATTCTCAGCCTCTCTAAAACAGTAAACTATTTTCAGTTTAAGGAACAGTGTTAGGCCAGAAAGTTCAATAATCCAGGATGAAATTCAAAAATCTTTATTAAGACTTGAGAAAAATCTAAGTCAGTGCTCTTCAAACTTTTAAGTTTGACAATGGCTCTCCAAAAATCTTAACAGTGTATTTCACAAATTTTCTGCATTACACAACTGGGTTTCCAAGTGTCTGAAGGATATATCTCAAAGGGAACCTAAAGTAAAGAAATACTTATCTTGGGGATATTGGTGGATATGGATTCATAGAAAACCCACTTTGCATTTAAGGGAATTGTTCAGGTATAAGAAGCACTGATTCTATACTAGAAAAGATAGGGACAATACAAAATGAAAAGTGGACTTTGGACGTATAACATTCTATGGGCTGCAAACAGACTGAGAAGACTATTTGGTTACAAATGCAGTACTTTTATTGTTGCTGTTACTGTTTTAATAGAAGATAAAAGCCAACTCAAAGGACAAAACCCACAGTATGGAATCCAGAACTACCAAGACAGTTCTCAGTAGGACTATTAAACACTAAAGAATAAACTAGTGTTTTAGTCAGCTTTTTCACTGCTAAAGGACCTGACCAGCACTACTGTAGAGGCAAAAGAGTTTGAGGGCTCACACTTTCAGAGGTCTCAATCCATAGACAGTAGGCTCCAGTCCTAGAGGCTAAAGGTAAGGCACAACATTATGGTGGTGGGAAGCAGTGGAGGGAAGTGGCTCATGTCATGATCAGGAAGCAGAGAGAGAGAGACTCCACTCTCCAGATACAAAATATATAGTCTGTAGCCAAGCCCCCAGTGAACCATGCCCTCAAGCCACCCCACCTGCCTCCAGTTATCACTCAGTTAATCCCATCAGGGATTAATTCACTGATTAGGTTAAGACTCTCAACCCAATCATTTCTCCTCTGAACCTTTTTGCATTGTGTCACATGTGAGCTTTTGGGGGACACCCCACATCCAAGCCATAACAACTAGCAACATGAGCCTGGCTGGACATTGTGAGTATGGGCCAGTGACTGTATGTGTCTCCTGATTCCCCCTTTTCAGTTGAAATGTCTACAGCAGTCTACCTGAGCCTATCTGAACACTGAAAGGGGGGAACATGTGGGTGACCTATAACTCTCTTCAGATTAAGGTTCATTAGATTGAGAAACTGTACCCAAAGAACTGTGCACAAAGAATCTAATCTTCACTTGGTTCTTAGATATAAAACCGACTTCAGAAGATGTTTAGATTTTTAGGATTTGGAAATGAGCTGGGTTTATTTTGCACAGGAGAGTGATAGGATTATAGCTGCATGACTAGTTACAGAAGATTGCATTTTCCAAAGATGGCCACAAGTCTCTCCCAATCCATATGCTTTTCGGACAATGTGACTTTGACACTCTTCCTATCAAAGGTGAAATGGAGTTTCCTTTCCCTTGAATCTGGACAGGATTATGACTGTAACAGAAGTGATGCTCTATGACTTCTGAGGCTACACCATAAAACCTGCTACAGCATCTGCTTCTCTTGAGGGCTTGCTGTAGGATCTAGTTACCATGCCACAAGGAAACTCAAGCAGCCCATGGAGAAGACCTCAAGGAGAATAACCTAGTGTCCCAGTCTAAAGCACCAGCCAAGCTCCCTGCCAATGACCAGCACAAGCTTGTCAGGTGCTTGAATGAATATCTTTAAAAGGATCCTCTTAAACCTCACCTGAGTGGTGTAGCATGAAGGCCAGCTGCCCTTGTCCAGCACCACCAAACAGCACATCAATGAGCAAAACAAATGATGCTCTCTGAAATCACTAGGCTTTGGGAGGTGTTGTGCATCAGTAAATAGTACTTTTTTTTTTTTTACTGCTTTCCTTACCTAGAGAAAGGACTAGAGCATGACTTGGATAGATTTATCTTCTATTTCCTCTCATTCTTCATGAATTTTTAGAAGATAAATCTATTCAAGTCATGCTCTAGTCCTTTCTCTCTCCCAATTTGAGTCTTACCATGAAACCCTCAAGCCAATGAGTGGTTTCTTAATATTACAATAGCATTAAAAATTCACTGAAAAGATTATCCAAATACATTGTTCCTAGAAATTTACTAGGATTAATAATGGAATCCTGACGCATAATACATGAATTCTGTGAAACTGAATTACCAAATTAAAAACAATGTTGATTTCCCTTTAAGAAATTTAAGGAAAAAAATTAAACTTTCAAATGCTGAACTACTTCATACTTACAGGTTGAGAAACATTCCCTATGAAAACACCTCGTGACTAAGTTAATACTGTGTGAAAAATCACCAAATGTTTCTTCATAAGCAGATGACATGCTGTTTTGCCTAAACTTGAACAACCTGATTTTGATAAATACTGATAAATACTGAACTATAAATACAAACATAGTATTCTGCTTTATCACACCAAAGTACAGAATTATAAGCAATGCCCAGTATTCTGAGGATACAATTGGCTCTTACAATTTGAGAATTTTGAAATTTTCTGTTAAAATAACATGTTCTACCCTTCTCCTGAATATTCCTTCACTACTGCTATAGCAAACTCCTCCTGCAACAGATTCTTGTGTTTGCACCTTTTATTTATTTATTTATTTATTTTCCTTGTCATTACTTCTGTTCAAAACAGACTATTTTGCTTTTTATTATTCGTGTTAGGTTTTTATAGCAACTCTTTCCTCCAAGGAATTTAAGGTGCTTAGCATGAAGAGGTTTGGGGGGAGAGGTGTTCGTTTCAATGAACAGCTTCCACACTGCAAGAGCAAAGAAAAACAAAGTTAGAAGGAGATCACAGGGCAAAGAACAGAGCAGAAGTCAGTCATAGCTGGTTTATTTGCAGAGCAGTGAGAACTCAGGGAATTGTGAAAATAACTTTAAGCAAATGGTTCAACTTTAGAGTATACCCCCACCTTGGGAAAAGAAGATGCCCTGAGCTTCTGTTTTCAGATTGGTTTCTGATCTGCAGACCCAGGCTACTCTGCTTCTTCCAATCTCTTACGTTATAGTAATTTTTGTGTTATGATAACTGATTAAAAGTCAAATAGTTTCCGCTGTTTGTATATTACATCAGATTTGGGCAAGGCTAACAGTGGAAGTAGTCTAAGGTCACTGATTCTATTTGACCTGAGCTGTCTCTAACCCTCTGAGGAAATTAATTGATTTATGAGGTGAAAAAGTACATGGTGGTAATGACAGTGGATTGGAAAGAATAGAAAGCACAGAGGGCAGAGGGAACAGGTAGTGAGTTTTTTCTCCCTCAGGGCAAGAAGGCCTCTAAGAGGAGTATATGTAGTATGTGACATTTAAGCAGGTAGGATCTTAGACACTCAGAATTGGAACTCAGACTTAGAACTAAGCTGATTTAAAGATGATGAAGAAATGTCATATTTATCAACTACCTGATTTTGTAGGAAGAAACTCATTCAAAAGTATAAAATGCTCAGCAAAACTAAATTTTAAAAACACACAGAATGTTTAATATTCCTACTGTGGAATACTGACTTCTTGAGAGAAAATTTTGATTTGGGGGGTGGGTGAAGCATGGCATTTCAACAACTTCTTAATGGGGTCACTAGGATGACCTCATCATAGTGGACAAAACTCTAAAAACTGGCCTCCACACAGTGTGCATGCCTGTAATCCCAGCCACTCAAGGAGGCTGAGGCAGGAGTATTGTAAATTCCAAGCTAGCCTCCGCAACTTAGCAAAGCCTTGTCTCAAAATAAAAACCGAAAAGGGCTGGGGATATAGCTTATGAATAAAGTACCCCTGGGTTAAAGAATTGGTGCCAAAACAAAAACAACTCTAAAAACTATGTTATTCTCAGGTACACAAATGAAATTCTTAATTGTTTGTTCAATTTGATAAAGTTTTATAATCAGAAGAGGTAACAAACACAGCTTTGGTTGGTAATTGCAGACCAACTTCCAAGAGGGCTGACTAGGAGGTACCCAGCTTCTGCTTTTCTAAGTCTTAAAATAGTGAAAGCAAAGGAAGAAAGAGATGGAATGCATGTAAAACAATAGCAAAAAAAGAAAAAAGAAAGAAAAGAAAATAGAAAGGGAGAAGCCAAGAACTGCTTCAGAATTTGCTGGAGAAAATGGGTCTGCTTAAAAAGGTTTTCCATAAATGGAAGAAGCTCTAATTCTTGCAGTATGCTAAAGCACAAAAGCTTTCAGTATCTTACAGAGCTGAATTTCAGGAACAAAAGCTAATACCATAAAAGGTTTGAAATGCTTTTTCTTAGAAAGGGCAGGATTTTAATTGTAAAGTCTTCCCATGAATATTGAATGCAGTTGAAAAGGAATAAGTTAAAATTTCAAAATAGCTCCCCAATGTATCAATGAATATAGCTCCCCGATGTATCAATGAATATGATATCAGAATATACCATTTTGTTCTAAATAGCTTAAATGGGAGCCAAGTTATACAATTTGGTGTAATTCCATTATGATTTTGCATTTTCGTGGTGTTTAAATGAATTACATGTTATTCCACCAATATACAGATGTGGCATTCTACCATGACAATAAATCATTTTAACAGTTTTTTTTCAACCTTATTTCAATAATCAATGTCTATTTCCCAAAATGTATTAGAAGATTTCTTTAAAATGTGGTAAGAAAACATTAACTCTTGCAAATTACCAATGTCAATATATTCATGTCCTTAACAAATATTTGTGAGCATTTTTAATGTGCCAGACACTTGTTTTAGAATAAAGACAGTAGAAACTCCATCGTTCTAAGTGAAAATAGACTGAAAAGAAATCCTACAAGTAAATAAATATCATCAAACATGAAAAAATATTGTGAAGAAAACAAAATAGGGGTTACAGGTGGGAAGTAGGAAGAGCTTGAGCTAGCACAGAAGGCTGGCTTTCCTCGACAAGGTCTTGAGCAGAGCTGACTGATGAGGAAGAAGCAGTTGTGTCAAGATCCAGGGGAAGGTTTTAAGATTGCTTCAGAAACACAGGCCAGCATAGAAATGATCTGTGTAGAAGAGACAGGAAGAAAGCATAACCAGAGCCTTATGAAAGAGGGGCACAGTCAAGGGAGAAGATATCAGAGAGATGAACATGATCTAAGCCTTTAGGGTCTTGAAAACAATAGAAAGGAACTTGGATTTCATTTTAGTGGTTCTCATCATGGGAGTCCCGAGATCTCTTCTAAAAAGAAGTGCTGGGTGCAGATTAGATCTCAGGGTACTAGAGGGGAGGGGGAAAGGGGGAGGTGGGGCTGGGGACAGAGGGAGGGAGGGAGGGAGGGAGGGGAAGAGAGGGGGAGAAGGGGAGAGGGGGAGAGAGAGACAGCAGAAAAAGTGAGTACACCTGTCAGGAGGCTTGCAGGAATTCAGGTAGCTTGGACGAGATGTGGTAAGATTCAGGAAGTATTTTGGGTATTTTGGGTAAAGGTGATCATAAATTGTTAATAGGATAGATTAAAATATGAAGAAAAGATCAAAGCTGATTCTTCTGATTTTGGTCTAAAGAATTAGAGGCTCAGTAGTTTTTATTTACATAGTCGCAAATAGGGATACGTAAAGTTCTTTCTCACACAGTGAGAAATAAATTTTTAAAAAACCTGAATTTTCTCCATAGTGCTTGCCTTCCTGCAAACAAACTGAATATTCCAATGTTGATTAGCTACCAAGGGTCTCACAGACACAATTAGATTTAAATGATAGAAACTGGTACCTGAGATTTTTGACACGTTTTTCTTTATCCAACTAAATAATTTCTGATATTCCAACTTTTTTGTTTGAATCATTTTATAGATTAATGGTAGTTCTACTTTTTAAAAATAAAAATCTTATATGTACATATAAATATATAATTTTTCAGTACTAGGGTGATTTTATATTATAAATAAAGGCAAATGTCTTCCCAACCAAGTAACCCTAGAAACCCTGAAATTGAACCATATTTATTCACACTGTTCACTTAATTTCTTCTTCTGTTATGACTGACTTGAATATTTTGCTTATGTTTTGATGTATTTTTTAATGAGGAGTTATTTTTCTCAATGACTTTTAAAAAACTCCTTTTATATTAAGATCATTGTATGCAATCTAGGTTTGTCAATTCTGATCCATTTTTGTTTTCTGACGTATTAAAGTATTTAATTTTTACACAAAGAAATTTATCAATATTTTCCTTTGTGATTTTTGTTGTCTATAATACTATACCAGCTGAACACTCACCTATATATACTTTGAATATTTACCTTTCAACTCATTAAGGATAACTCAATCTTTCCTAACAAGGGGTTGTATGGGTTTTAGGTCCCAGAGACTTGGTCCAATGCTTCTATAGGAATAACTTCATTACCTGTTTTTGATTGCTCGGTTCCAGGATTTTCACTGTTAATGCACTTGAACAGCTGTAAGCATCTCACATCTGATGGCTAGTGATGCCATTTCATCATCACATATCCCCGAAATGAAATCACCAGATCAATTCAAAACATCAAATCAATTAATTAGGAGTAGAAACAAAACAGAACCAAATAAGCAATGAAAAAGACTAAGGATTAAAACTGGATACAAAGACATACAAATTAAACTAACAGTTTATCAAGTAGTTCATATAACCACACTGAGAAAATATTTATTTCAAGTATTTATACCAAAGAAACCAGGCATTCCTACAAAAACATCTGATTCCAGTCTAATCCAGGGAAAGCACAAGATGAGCTTGAACATCATGCCAGTAATGAGACATGACTTAATATTAATAGGTCATGCCATAAGAATACACAATCCAGCTTGAACACATCTAGAAACTAAAAAGCAAGACAAAACAACTGTAGGTCCATAGTGGCATTTAACAGCAAGAAAAGGCAGGTGGAGGAAAAACTCTTCCTTGCAAAAGAACTTCAGCTAATAAACACGGAAGGGATGACAGAATTAAAGTATTTTTTAAAAATTAAAATATAAACAAAAGTCCACTCCCAATACATTTGTATAATTATTATTATTATTATTGGTACTGGGGATTGAACCCAGGGGCACTCCACCACTGAGCCACATCCCCAGCCCTATTTTGTATTTTTTATTTAGAAACAGGGTCTCACTGAGTTGCTTAGGGCCTCGCTAAGTTGCTGAGGCTGGCTTTGAACTCGCGATCCTCCTGCCTCAGCCTCCCAAGTGCTGGGATTATAGGCGTGCGCCACCATGCCTGGCTCATTTGTATAAATTTTTAAAAAGTTATATGTTCTGAAACAAAACAATTTTATTTCAAGATAGGAAGTTCCTGTCAAGATACTGCATAGTATACATGGGGGAGAAAACATCTTGTGTCTTTTGGATTTAATTGTGTGAAGAGCAATTCAGATAACCCTCTCAATCAAAGTAACAACTTTCATGTATTCATGTATTGTGTTTCTTATAATAAACCTATTGGGGTTTGTGAGCCAGAGACAGGGATGTGAGAAGTTACCACCTGTCCCACCAATACTCCAGTCAATCAGGTTGGTCCTGACTACATAGGGCAGGCAGTAAGTGTGCCCAGGCAGGTGGGCTGCAAGTGGAAGTTAACCTAGGTCAGAGAAAGAATCCAAGTCATGCAGAGTTTGCATTGGTAAGGGATTCCACTCTTCCTGTAGCTCTCAGAGTTCCTGCTGGAAATACCTTCTGCTGGCCACAGATATAATAGAGAAGAGGGAATGGAGAACCTGAATTATTCACAAGCAGGCTAGACTTAAAAGAAGGAAATACCTGTTGAAGACTAAACAAATAGCTTCAGTGGTTTCTAATAGTGAGTGAGTGATGGAAAATATAGCTGGTCTTTGAGATCTTACAAATAATATTGTCTTTTATCCAGTAGACCATACGTTCACTTAAGGCAGGGACTATGCTTTTTCCCTCACCATTTGTGGTAATTGTGGATGTTGCCACAATCTTTTACTCCTCCTTGTATTCATACATAAGGCAATATGTCTTTGCAGCTCCTGTTAAGAGGTAGAATTTATCTTACCTTCCCTAGAACAGAGGTTGGCTTGTGACTTGTTTTGAATGATAGTGCACATCTACAGTTAATGCTGAGCTAGTTCCAAGTGGAGCCTCAAGAGGCCTTTCAAGCTCTGACAGACTTGCCAGTGTGAATAAGCCCAGGTTGGCCAGCCGGAGCATAAGAAACCAATTCCATCAGATACAAGTGGCTGAGGCCATTCCAGTCTAGCCAACCTCCGCTGACCCAACAGCTAACTGCAGATGCCTGTGTGAACTGAGCCAACACTAGAAGACAAGCCCAGCTCAGCCCAGCCAAAATGCCAACTTGCATTATAAGCTAAATGAATGGCTATTTTAAGCCCCAAAGTTTAGGAGTTTGTTTCATTTTTGCAACAAAAGCTAATAGATAAACCACCATTCCTAGTGGTTAGCATAGGTACTTAGTGATTAGTACCAGGTATTGAAAAGGTACATGTTAAAAACTGCATGAATATGTTTTCAAAGAGATTAATCCACCCAATACAATGACCATTGTGTGCCAGTGCTATCTTAAGTCCAGGACAGAGAGATAAGAAATATGATCCCTGTCGTCAAGGGGCTCTGGGGCTAGCTAAAGAGATAAATAATCACATGTATTCATGCAATGTATAGTAGCAATCGATAATAATGGTATGTTCAGAATAATGTGAGAGATGCCTACGACCCAGAATAAGGGCCACAAGAATCAGAGGAAGTTCTTGAGGAGATAGGTTGGCAAAGTGCTTTTAAAATGAAGCAAAACCAGCCAACTAAATTAAGCATTGGGGGTTGAAGTGTGGGTATGTGTGTTCTGTTCAGACACAGAGGGAGACTCAAAGGCTACATTAAAATTAAACTGCATGGAAAGATGGGACTGCAGAAAGAGGGGAAGATTAACTTTTAGTAGTTGTTCTACTTACCAGCTACGTGAACCTTGGTGAATGACTGCACTTGTCTAAATCTTTGTTTCCTCATCAGCAAAATATGATATGAACAGCACTTAGATCAGAGGGTCACTCTAAGGAATAAATGAGACCATCCATGTAAAGTGTTATCATAGGGCTAGCATGTAATACATACTTCATGAAGGTTGCGTGGGTTTTTTTGTCATTGTTTTGTGTTTTAGTCAGCTTTCTGACTGCTGTGTTCAAAAGACCTGATAAGAACAATTTTAAGGAGGAAAAGTTTATTTTGGAGTTCACAGTTTTAGAGGTCTCAGTCAAAAGATAGCCCTTTCCCCCTCCATTCCTCAGGGCCTGATATGAGGCAGAACATCATGGCCAAAGAATGTGGCAGATGAAAGCATATCAGGACATGATCACCAAGAAGAAGATGTTGCACCACTTGCCAGGAACAAAATATAAACCCCAAAGGCACACCCCCATGGAATCACCTCCTCCATCCACATCCTACTTGCCTATAGTTATCACCAAGCTAATTCTTATCAGGGGATTAATGTACTGATTAGGTCAAGCCTTTTATAATCCAATCATTTCATCTCTAAACTTTCTTATATTGTCTCACTCATGAGCTTTTGGGGGACACATATCTAAACCATAACATTTTGTTTTGTTGTTTTATTGTCTTGTTACCACAAGCATATGTTTCTTTTTTTATAGTTTTATTTATTTTTAATTTTACAGACTGCATCTTGATTCTTTGTACACAAATTGGATACAACTTTTCATTTCTATGGTTGTACATGATGTAGATTCACACCATTCGTGTAATCATACATGAACATAGGGTAATGATGTCTGTCTCATTCCACTATCTCCCCCTGCATTTCCCTCAACACAATCCAAAGTTCCTCCATTCCTTTCTTACCCACCCCACACTGCATACTACAAATACACATTCAAACCTTGAAAAGAAGCAAATTCTGTGATCTTTTGAATATTCTGTTTCTGTAATAAATCAGTTTTTAATTTTTTTTTAAAGTGAGGAAAAGTTGCTCTAAGCCGAAGAAACATCAAGTATAGAGATAGGGTGGTGTGAAACTCCATGGTACATATGTGGGACTACAAATGCCAAATCCAACCAAAATATAATGTTCGAGGGACACAGTTGTGATAGATGAGGCAGGGAAAATGGCAAGAGCCAATTGCGAAGGAACTCGTATTCAAAGTAAAGAGTTTGGGGTTCATCCCAAAGGCAGTGTGGAGCCACCACCACCTCTCATTTGCAATTAATATATGCAGCAGTCTTCTGGGAAGCAGTCAAAACGTAAACTTACTATTTGTGCGGGAATGAGATGACACCATTTCATTTATTCACTGACAGGTTTTAAGTGCCTTCTATGGATCAGCACCTCTTCAACACAAGGGATTCCAAGTACAAAGATGAAAGCCCTGCTCTCAGAAGGTTTCCAGGCTAGAAGACAGGACAACCTTGGAAGCAAACTGCTACAACTCAATGTGCCATCTTGTAATGGGGCAAAGGATCTAGTTCCATGAGTATAATAGTTTAGAAGTACTAATTCTGGGAGCCAGGGAGGGACTAGGAAGTTAAAGTTGTTTGTTTTTGTACTGGGAACTGAACCTGGGGCCTTTTGCTCACTAAGCCACATCCCCAGCCCCCTGGGAAGTTTTAAAAAGTATGCAGTATACTGAATAAAATATTACTCCAGTTTCTTTCCATTTCTGTGATCTCCAATTTGTCTATATCCCACTCCTTCCTATAAGCCTCTCCATCATATCAAAACAGCATTTCTACTTCTGCATCTACTGCCTGTGTTTACCAACATGAACTCTTGAGCTGCCAATTATAAAAGGAATAAATAATGGAATTATTTGTACTCTTATACAACTTGACCCAACAGAGTTAAGTCATAAACACTGCATATTTGATTTACCCCATTCTCATATCCCAGAGGTGAAATTTAGCAATATTACTAATGGGATCAAATTAAAATAGCACTCTAAACTCAGTAGTTAACTAAGAGCACAGCTTAGCAAAACTCCAAGTTGATTTTGAACTCTTGCAGCCCTCAGTTTCATAAGTTTGGCATTTTGTCCAATGTCACATTGTATATCATACATGAAACCATATTCATAAAATTTGAATTTTGAGAAAAATAAAAATCCATCAGTGAAAACTTTTAAGAAGTAAAATCCAGTATGAAAAACACCTAGTAACTATTTTTATTATGTGGATTATTGCACTGTCCTTAGAGCAAGTGTAGCCACTGGCCACTTCTCTAACCCACATATGGAAGCAACACAGAGGCAGAGGGGCTTCTTAACAGGACCCCTGTCTATGAATCCACATTTTCAAGCTTCATATCTGTGGTCAGTCTGTGTTCATCTACACCACAATGAACACTTTTATTATGCTGTTTTAAATTTCTCTATTATACCAAAATCTGTAAGAACATAGCCAGGCCCAAGACAACAAATATCACGTTTTTTCTCATATGTGAAATCTAGGGGGATAAAAAAGACAACATAAAAGTGGAAGGGGGACTATTAGGGAAGGGGAAATAGGGAGAGAGATGAGAGCAAGACAGGGCAATAAGGAGGGCAGACGTGGCCAAAGTATGCTATATGCATGTATGAAATGTCACAAAGTAACCCGTTAATTTATACAATTAATATGTGCCAGTAAATATAATAATAAAAATATATTTGAGGAAAAACATGCATACTAACAGGTACTATGAGTTTCTTAAAACAAATAAAAATATTTTCAGTAGTCTTCAAATTTCTGTTGAGGCTGGGAGCCTAGGTCATCTTTCTCAACATTGAATGATTCCCTTGCTTTTGTAAAGCCTCTCTCCTTAATTGCATATATAAACAGGGAGGACTATAGGTGACATTAAAATAAAATAACATTTCTTCAGCTGAATGAAATCCTCTATTATCATTAACTCTTATGAAAAAATTTACTTAGTTCTTCACATTCACATGCCCTATTTAATGCTCTCCCCAAGGAGTGCTAAAAGTTTCCTAAAAACAGACCTATAGCAGTACATAGCATTGCTATATATATTTTGTGCAATTCTCCTGCTTGGCATAATCTCAGTCAATGAGCAGTGAATCAGAGCTCCTGCAGCAACTTGTGGCCAATTACTAAACTGTGGAGCTGGGATTTGAACCTGGACAGTCTAGCTCCAGAGTCAGTGCACTTAGCCACCAGGTCACATTTCTCACTTCCAGGAAGGTCATTACCATATCCAGAACAACACAGGAACCACTTAGTATAAGTTAGCTATTATTTTGTTTATTGTTGGTGTGAATGCGTGTATATAGATATACATGTATATTTATTTTTCTATTTTTATTTTTACAGACTGCATTTTGATTTATTGTACACAAATGGGGCACAACTTTTCATTTCCATGGTTGCACATGATGTAGATTCACACCATTCATGTAATCATACATGTACATAGGGTAATGATGTCTGTGTCATCTTTCATACCCCTGCTCCCTCCTCCCTCTCATGTCCCACTACATAATCTAAAGTTCCTCTATTCTTCTTTTACTTCCTAGCCCCTCCACCCCCATCATCCACTTATCAGGAAAACACTTGGCCTTTGGTTTTTGGGGATTGGCTTGTTTTGGGATTGGCTTTGTATCATTGGCTAGCATGATATTCTCCAATTCTGTTATAGGTTTATATATGTGACAGATTCCCATGTAGCTGACATATATGTATGCATGTATATATAAAATTTAAAAATGAATTAAAAACTAACCAAAAGGAGAAAGACAATTAAAATATTGTAAATATATTAATAAATTAAAGAAAGTTGATGATAAAAGATTTTTTCCCTCCCATGTGTTTTGAATCCCCAGTACCCCCACCCCAAAAAAAAAAAAAAAAAAAAAAATCAAAACAGATATTAAGATTAAAATTTTGACTCAAGTTTCCTTTTAAGAAATCTGGAAACAATAATAATAATGCTGATCATTAAGGAATGATGAGATTATTTTATTTCTTAGAAGACATATTCAGCAGTCTATCATGTGTGTCTTAGTGCATCTGTGTAAGAAATTTAAATCACAATATGAAGACTCACCATTTAGACTTCATAGGAAAAGTTCTATGTGAAATGCAAGGCTCTTGCCTAGCATCTGAATTAATTTCTTGAATACATACATTTCCAATGTATTAGTATTTTAATTTGGTTGTGAATATTTGGAAAATTCATTTTTAGTTAAAAACAGACAAAATATTTTGCTATAAGTGTATATTTCATCATAGTGAAAACTTGTTATATTCAAATAATAATTGATGTGACAATCTTTATAGCAGCACAATGCACAATAGCCAAGCTATGGAAGCAACCAAGGTACCCTTCAACAGATAAATGGAAGGCATATAAAATGTGGTATATGTACACAATGGAATATTACTTCACTAGAAATAAGAATGGGAATTATGGCATTTGCTGGTAAATGGAAGGAACCAGAGACTATCATGTTAAGTGAAATAAACGAGATTCAGAACTGAAAGGACTAAAGCTTTCTCTGATATGTGGAAGCTAGTCTAAAGTAAGGATAAAAAAGAAAAGAGAGAAAGGGAAAAGGTGGGGTGGGATTCCAGCAAAATAGAAGAAAGACCAGTGGACTAAATGAAAGGGACTGAAGGAGAGGGAGAAAGGATGGGATAACAAATGACACAGGAGTGGAATTGACCTAACTTTCCTATGTACATATATGAATATACCGCAGTGATTCTCACCATCATGTATATCCACAAGACACTAACCAAAATTTTTAAAAATCTAAAAGTAAATAGCAGAAAGATCTGTAAAGAGGAGGAGAAGGGGAAATACTGGGGACAAAATTTGAGCAAATTATATTCTATGTGTTTTTAATTATGTCAAAATTCTACTGCTACACATAACTAAAAAGAACTAATAAAAATGAAAAAATAGTTGATATGAAAGTTTTTAAAGGCCAATTATCTCCAATAAATAAAAATATTTATAACATGTAATAATTATAAAATATATATGTATGCTTATTCAATATTAATGAAAACTAGTTTGTTTAAATATTCACTGCAGTTATTCTATAGCAGATCTTCATTTTCTAACTTTCCTAATTAGTATGGTTTCTCCAGACATTCACAAAAAAATAGTAAGAGTCAATATTACCAGGAAGCAATATCTCACAGGAGTAACTGGGGTTCCCAGACAACTTACAAGTATGTCTTATATTTGCAAATGAAGGAGAAAGGAGGAAGGTATGCTGTTCAGGTTAAAAGAGTTTGGTATGTTTCTATAATAAGTTTTAGCTTCTCCTTGGTCTGATCTCTCAAACCTAAAACAGCACCTTGTTATGGAAACTCTAGCAAAATGTTAACCCAGAAGTAGCCTGTTATGGAACTTGGGGTCATTATTTGGGCCTTAATTTGTCTCTTATCTTGGGGAAATCTGGGACCCACAAAAATTTTTCATAGGAATTAATATGCATGTGAGCATTTATAATGCAAAGAAGAACACATCAAAAGAATTCAAGGGGCTTGGGGATATAGTTCAGTTGGTAGAGTGCTTGCTTGCCTTGCAAGCACAAGGCCCTGGGTTCAAACCCCAGCACCACAAAAAAAAAAAAAAAAAAAAGAATTCAAGGAATTTTGTCAGTCTCCTGAGGTCTTGGGCATGGGTGTAGGGAAGAGGATGGCACATCTCTTTAATATCTTTTACTCAGGTACTCCTCTTGGGAAGGAATTAATGTGCAGGGAGCTTCTGCCATCAGGGTGGAGTCCTGGAAGCACTGCTGAGAGGAAAGTTCAGGAATTGTCCCCTGTGAGAGTAGCAGGAAGGATTGTTAAGCTAAACAACACTCTGCTAGTGTCCATTCCAGCATGACTCAACTTTGAAGGCATTCAGGCCCCAGTGGACGCACCAACCAGGACAGATATGATGATCGATTCTTTTAATGTTTTCCACACCAAGGACAGAGAATACATTTTTCTCACTAGTTCTTAATAAGTTTAGGGGCCCAAAAACTCCAAGTGGAGGCTTGAACCTATTACTGAGTCCTACAAACACCAAAGTCTACTAGTTGCAAAAAGCCCAAGGCAAGGAGGTTTATCCATTTTATACTTAGTCACTTGCATTTGTTATCTGATGCCAACTGCTGCCAGCCCTTATTTTGTAACATTTCCCTGAGGGAGTGATCATATGCTGGCATCCCTCTAGGGAACCCACACCTCCTCTTCTTAGAGTATAAGATTTGGGTGGACATGATAGCAGGTGGACTGTCCCTGACCCAGGTCTGAACAGAATTCACTTCTCACCTGCACAAAGGTGTGGGTTCAGGGATGTTGAGGTTACTTGAACAAGGACACTGAAATGCAAAGGGTCAGATGCGGACTTATGCTGAAGCCATCTGGAGAGATTCTTCTTTTCTGGAGAAGGCCAGCTGTTAGGGCAACTGAAGTATGGGGCTACTTATGGGCCTCCTTACCTCCTCATGCAAACCATCATCCCTGATCAAAGGAGTGCACAGCAGAGAGAGAAAAGACACTGAGGAGGCCCTTGGATCCTGTTGAGTCTGAAGCCGTATATATCCCTGGAATTTCTCAGATATTGAGTCAATAAATTTCTATTTTGTTCAGCCTCGTTTGTGCTAGCTTTTCTATCACTTGAGAAACAACAACAATGACAAAGAATCCTGACTATCTTGGCTGTATTTCCATTCACTTCCATTCAACAGACATCATTTGAAGACCTATTGAGGGCCAGACACTGCATTAGATTCTGGTGTCTCTGATATGAATGAAATGGAGTTTCATTCCTGGGGTTCTGTACTGGGCAGTAATGCTACAGGTGAGCTGGCCACATGCTGTTTTGAAAATACAGTTAATGGCTGTCTGCACTGACCCTATCTCACTGAACCAGAACAGTCATTTTGAAGGGCAAGGAAATAATACCCAATTAGTAAGCATGCTTTGCAAATATAAATCTAGCAGTATGCTTTCACAGTTTCATAAGCAAAACATAAAATTTTCTTTGAGAAGCTACTCAGTGAGTAGCAGGATTTTTCTAGGACACAATAGTAAATAGTTTATTTAAAGTCTACTACTGAAAACATAAAAAAAAAACTAATGCTAAATTTGGTTGGGTGCTAATTATGATGGAGATAAATAAACAAACCCAGAGACAGCATGAAATATAAAAAATGGGTGCACACTAATGTAGAAGTTCAATTAGACAACTCTGTATCTGGAATAATTTAATTAAGTATCATTAATCACTACTTACTTTCAATTTGAAAACACATGAGAAAAGAGCTTATCTTTCCAAAAGAACACAGTTTTACTTATTTTTGTGTTATGAATCAGGTACCCTGGGAGACACAGCACCGAAATGTTTTGGGGCATTTGATTTTAATAAATGAAGAATTTCCTAGCAATACCCTAGATAAAACTATAGAAGACATTTTTCAAAATCTTTATTAGTATCATTCACCACTTACAAATGAAAGCTACACTTTATTATGAAATTTTCAAAGTAGAACATAATAAAAAGATAAAATAAGAATTAGCATATAACTTTTATAGAAATATATCTGATAAGAATACCAAGGTTATCAAGAACAGCAAGAAGTAAAACTAAGAAGTACATAAAGCTCAGTTTCAGCCCCCACTTTTCTGAGCCTCTATTTTTCTATATCATTCTTCAGGTTCCTATGTCCCCAGGTGCCATTAATCTGGAAAGTTCTTGAAATTCTAGAGAAATTCCTCTCCTTTTGTCCAAGTATTGACCATTATTCAGTAGAGTGGAATCATATGCTGGTGTACAGTTTGAAATGTTACTTTCTTCACATAGGATAGGACTAGGAAAACTTCAATTTTCAGACTATTAAGTCTTACCATTCAGAAGCAATACAACATAGCTACATTAAAAGGGAAATTGGAGGTTTAATTACCAATAACATCTTTAAGCCAAGGTGAAGGAATGAGCCCAGCCAATCTGAGTGTGTACTGTAGTTTTAGAAAGGCAGGAAATCTGTGCTCTGCATTCCTCTTTATAACATATGCAAAGATTTATTTCCTTTCCTCACATTAATAAGGCTTGGTAATAAGACCAAGGCTTACCTCAGCTGTCCTTAAAGGAAAGGGATTTTATCACTCTCCCTTCAAGTGCTCTTTGTTCCAGGTACAGCTAGAAGTACAGCCCATGAGGAGGACCAGATGGTCACCAAGAACTTTTGCTGAGTCAAGGCAGCTCCTGCTTGCAGGGTCCCAGCCCTGACACACCTCACTGACTAGAGCAACTGCACCAAGTAATTCTCAGCAAGGTGTTAATGTTAATGATTAATAACCAGCTTAATGTGTTACAAGCTCAAACACAGCCAGTAATATATTTTAAAAGACATATATGAAGAAGAGAGGATAGAAAATTATAATGGTATATCAGAGATTTAGGCTGCTTATAAAATCTTTGGATCAATAAGGTATTAGCACTTCTCAGATCTAGTCAGTTTCATAACACTTATTTCATCCATCATAAAAGAAAGCAGGGCCTGTTACTATTTGGTAAATCTTCCATAGCCAGACACCTTTCCCTTTTGTACCATCTTATGTTATTACCTATGTGTCATAATATCCACCAATACTCATAATAAGGTCCATCACACCTAATGGAGGCAAATAAATATTTGAAAAGAGGTCTTAGCATGGGTTGAAAAAAATCCAAAAGGACCAACATAGCCTTGAAAGGATGAAGATTCAGAAAAAAATTGTAATTGGTGGTAACAATAGATAGCTCTTAGTATCTATTATATACCAGATGCTATATTTTTAATTAAAATGATATTTATATGCTATTCAAATCACAAAAGTGGTATTAAATGGAAATAAAATTGTTGTCATTTTAAGAATGGTTCATGCCTGGCACTCGAGGGTTTATTCAATGTTTGTATAAATTTTCCAAGAGTCTGAACTCAAGGACACACAATCAAGCTGAGGTGAATGACATGTTTTCTTCAGGAGGTTCAGCTGCTCTCCCAGACCAACCTGAGTTTAAGAACTTCACATTCATTTCAGTCCTGACCACTTAAACTTTCCCCCAACATTAAAAATACTCCTGTGTCTCCCACTTCAGAAGGATATACTCCTTAAGCAAAAGAAAGGCACAGTATTGAAGCAAAGATAAGAATAGCATCAACTAATTAATAGAAATGCTGAGAGTCACAAAAATATTCTAAAAGTCCCTCAAACTGGCAGATAATTACAAAATCATTTTCAGATTTATTAAGACTTTAAGTCTTTCTCCAAATAAAAATTATCAGAAGATAGGAATTCCTCACCAAGAAAGTACTTGATATGCCAGCAATTTTCTCTTTATTCTTAACCCTTCATGCTACTCTTTATATAATGAATTGTTTAGACTCTGATTCTGTCCTTTAAAATTCCAGACATTTATAACTAAAGATTGGATAAAATATTTAGTATCTGAAAGAGTCAGAGCTGGATCAAGTTCAAGTCTAATTTTATAGCTGAGGATGGTGAGGACTTCCCTGGGGTTATACAGAGGCAGAAAATAAAATCAGAAGACAAAAGACCAAGTCTGCTTTTTATGAGGGATCTGTTTCTTATGCAACCACCTATAACTCTGAGTCCAACAGTTCTTAGTGACTACATTCTGCTGTAGGTTAATCCATTTGTTAGAAGACAATTTCCTTATATCAATACTTCATCAGCTGAAATGTTTACAGACAAGCAAAATAAATCCAAGGTACTTTTGCATAAATTCTCATTTCCTTTTAGAAAGGATATGCAAATTTTATAAAAACAGTTGGTAGGTTTTCTTTTATTCACAGAATCATCCAACAGAGACATTCCTCTACTGTGCCTATAACAAGTAAATAGTATGTGGTAGACTGGTGAGTATTTAATACCCCCATGCGCCAGTTATCACTCCAGGAATTTATAAACATCTAGCCAGTAGGCACAAAATATTTGCCCCAAAAGCATCACAACTTTGCAAAATGAATTACCACTGGGTTTTCCACACCATCTCTGATCTGGCATGATCAACTTTAACTGTGCAGACAGCATACTCTTTAACAGAACTTATGGACCCCCCCTGCCATAATACAAATCCCAAGAATCTAGCAAATTTACTTTTTTGTTTGTTTGTTTTACTCTTGTTATTATCATCATTTTTTTGGTCTTTTGTCAAAAAGCAACTGTCCAGTTATGATGATATTTCCTAACAACTCTCACATCTAGGTGGGGCCACTAGTGCTCATCAGTGAATCCTGAGTGGAAAAGAGGTGTCACCTATCAGCAAAGATGGACGAGAGGAGGCTGTGCCTTCTTTCTCTGTCTGCCTGGCCACTGAAGACTTCAAGACTCATAACAAGTAGCACAATCCCAATATGGAAAGAACTCAAAATTTTTGGAAACCTCACAAACACCCACATGGAACATTATTTGAGTGGAAACAAGCATCTATTGTGTTAAGCTACAGAATTTTGGAGTTTATTATTATAGCTATTAGCAAAACCCCAAGTAACCCACTGACTTCACTAGCTATATCCAGGGCAAAGTGGTCTGTGCATTCAGGTGATAATAGTTGCCAATAAATGTGGCATAGAATATGTCAATTTTATTATTAAAATTGTTCTCTGTCATGTTCCTGAGATCATAACTACTGGCTAGGCTATAACTAATTACAGTCAAAATTCTGAAATTCTATGGTTAAGCTGAACATTTAAAAGGACTTTATATCCTTCTAATACTCTGGATTTTAAAGCGTACTGCAATTGTACCTGACTTCAGATTTCTACTGTAAATCACATCTCTTCAATCTATGAAATTCAAGGGTGTTTCCTTGGGAGTCTCTATTTTAAGATTCAGCAAAGCAATCTCTTTCCCAATAAGCTTCATGTGAAAGGACTTACTCTTTTGTAAGGGGGAAAAAAGCATCAGTTCCTGGTATTAGTATGAAGGATTCCTGGAGATACTGTACGATCTGCCATAAACCAGGTCCTAAACTATATTCAGATTTCCAAGACCTGACTAAAAGTAAAGTTGTGCCTCCTTTTTAATTAAAAAAATTGTGTGTGTGTATGTGTATGTGTGTGTGTGTATTTCTACAGTTAAAAAGTCTTCGTTTAAATAAGTTAAATTCTAATGGAAATGTTTGTCATCCCATTTGGCATCTGTTTATGTATTAGCAAAAGTGGTGCCTTTTTTTTTTGGCAGGGGGCGAGTACCAGGGATTGGACTCAGGGGCCCTTGACAACTGAGTCACATCCCTAACACTATTTTGTATTTTATTTCGGGTCTCACTGAGTTGCGTGGTGCCTCACCTTTGCTGAGGCTGGCTTTGAACTCATGATCCTCCTGCCTCAGCCTCCTGAGCTACTGGGATTTACAGGCATGAACCACAGTGCCCAGCCAAATGGTACCTTCTTAAGAACAACAATAACAACAACAAAAAAAGCAAGTAGAAGAGATGAACGACTTGATTATTGATTCAGGGCCACACTGGGGAGATATGCCCATGAAGGTGTGTTTCCTTCAATGGTATGTTGAAGAAGAGATGCTTGAAATTAATGAGTAGCACAGAGTGCCAAAACGTGTTTTGGTTTTGTCTGTCCATTTTTTTTTTTAATCACAAATTGTGATAGACAAACTGACCAAGTTTGAAGTCTTTATACTTCATATCAAAATCTATTTCCAGCTCAGCCTATGGCTGTTAAATCTAAGGTGCTGCTTAAATAGCCCATACTCTCAAGTTCACAAGCAATTCCACCCATTTCAAATGGATGTTATATTCGTCAAATAACAAGATCAGATTTCCCAAAAAGAGTTGAACTGTAAAATAACTTTTCACTTAAAACCATACATACAAAAATACCATTATCATCGTGGAAGAGGGTCTGTTTCAACAGAGTTGAACATAAAGGCTCAGTGAAGTGGATTTTCTCCAATAACTGAGACAGAATGACTAATTTCCTCTGGTTTTAATTTTTAACCAATTTTTTAGAAATATATTCTTCATGAAGCTTTCCTTATTTTTACCTAGTAGATGTAGTATCTCTTTATCTATGTACAATTTATGGCACTGATAATTCTCTAACTTATTTTTCTAGCTATTTATATATAGCCTGTCTATATTAATAAACCATAGTTCCAAGCATGCATCTGCATCTTATTATTCTGGCCTCTCCTGTACTCCAGTACATAACACTATACATGTATAAAAATCACAACAAATGTTTTAGAAGAAATGCATGCATACCATAGAACAATACCCACAGGTTTGTGTCTATAAAGTCTCATGGGGGAAAGTTCACATCCAGATGTCAGCACAGTTTCTGTACCTTGTATAACAAGGTAGCTAAAGTGGAAGTGCTCTTGGAAACTCTCCCAATAACTCAATGCTTCTCAATAATATCAGAGTACAGCTCTTGCTTTAACTTTAGTGGAACTACACCTAGAGCAAATACTCAAATATAAGCATTTAAAAAGTGTATGAAGAGACTGGGGTTGTAGCTCAGTTGTAGAGTGCTTGCAAAGCACCTGTGAGGCACTGGGTTCCATCCTCAACACCATATGGAGTTAATCACAGTATATGCAGTTAAGTGCAGTCTTAAACATTACACTTGAATGAATGAATGAATTCAGCAAAGTAGCAGGATATAAAATCAACACTCATAAATCAAAAGTGTTCCTATACATCAGTGATGAATCTACTGCAAGAGAAATTAGGAAAACTACCCCATTCACAACAGCCTTAAAAAAAACCTTGGGAATCAGTCTAAAAGAAGGTGAAAGACCTCTACAATGAAAACTACAGAACACAAAGGAAAAAATTGATGAGGACTTAGAAGATGGAAAGATTTCCCATGCTCTTGGATGGACAGAATTAATATTGTCAAAATGACCATGCTACCAAAAGTGTTATACATATTTAATGCAATTCCTATAAAATCCCAATGACATTCTTCATAGAATTAGAAAAAGCAATCATGAAATTCATTTGGAAAAATACAAAACCAACAATAGCCAAAGCAATCCTTAGCAAGAAGAGTGAAGCAGGAGTCATCACAATAACCGACCTTAAACTATACTACAGAGCCATGGTAATAAAAACGGCATGGCATTGGCACCAAAACAGACATGTAGACAAATGGTACAGAATAAAGACAGAGACAAACCCATATAAATATGGTTATCTCATCCTAGACAAAGGTGCCAGAAACATTCACTGGAGAAAAGTTAGCCTATTCAATAAATGGTGCTGGGAAAATTGGAAACCTGCATTTAATAAAATGAAATTAAATACTCTATCTCTCACCCTGCAGAAAACTCAGCTCAAAGTGGAACAAAGACTTATGCACTAGAACAGAGACCCTGCACCTTAGAACAGAGACCCTGCACCTAACAGAAAAAAAAAGTAGGCTCAAATCTTCACCATGTCAGCTTAGGACCTGACTTCCTTAACAAGACTCCCAAAGTGTAAGAAATAAAATCAAGAATCAATAAATGGATGGATTCAAACTAAAAAAGTCTTACCAGAAAGGAAACAATAACAGAAGAGATAGCCTACAGAGTGGGAGAAAATTTTTACCACTTGCTCTCAGAGCATTAATCTTCAGGATGTATAAAGAACCAAAAAATCTTAACATCAAAACAAAAAGTAACTCAATCAATAAATGGGCTAAGGAACTGAACAGATACTTCATAGAAGAAGAAATACAATTGATCAACAAATATATGAAAAAATGTGCAACATCTCTAAGAATTAGAGAAATGCAAATCAAATTACTCTAAGATATCATCTCACTCTAGTCAGAATGGCAATGATCAAGAATAAAGGAACAATAAATATTGGCGCAGAGTGGGAAAAAAAGTACACTCATACATTGCTGGTGGGACTGCAAATTGGTGCAATCACTATGGAAAGCAGTATGGAGATTCCTCAGAAAACTTGGAATGAAACCATCATTTGACCCAGTTATCCCACTCCTCAGTTTATACCCAAAGAACTTAAAATCAGCATAGTACAGTGACACAGTCACATTAATGTTTATAGCAGCTCAATTCACAATAGCTAAATTATGGAACCAACCTAGGTGCCCTTCAACAGATGAATGGATAAAGAAAATGTGATATATATACATAATGGAATATTACTCAGCCTTAAAAGAGAATGAAATAATGGCATTTGTTCAATGGATGGAACTGTAGAATATCATGCTAAGTGAAATAAGTCAATCCCCATAACACCAAAGGCCAAATATTTTCTCTGTTATGAGGATGCTAACTCACAGTAAGGGATGGGTCTAGGAATGAATAGAGTTAGTTTAGATTAGATAGAGGGGAGTGAAGGGAGGGGAGGGGGTATGGAGGTAGGAAGGATAGTAAAATGAATCAGACATTATACCCTATGTACATATATGACCACACAACTGACCACACAACTGTACATCATGTACAACCAGAAAAATGAGAAATTATACTCCATATATGTATGATGTGTCATAGTGCATTCTACTGTCATGTATGACTAATTAGAACAAATAAAAAAGGAAATCACAGATCCCTGTTTTAAAAAAAAGTATATGGAATTAATCATAGTACATACAGTTAAATGCAGCCTTAAACATCGCACTTACACTTGTCCACTGTACTTCTTCATCTCTATCCTGCAGTGACATTTGACAATCATAATATTGTGTTTTAAAAATGTCATTTATATCCATCACTCTGTAGCCTAAAGTCTAAAAGCAACAAATGATTTGGAATAAGCTTTAAAATGTTAACTTTCATCTGAAGTTCTAAGTAGAGACCTAGTAAACTCCTCCTCATTTATTTAATCTACCATAGTTCCAACTTGTCATTTATTTTAAGAAATAGAGGACAAAATGTATTTTATCGAATACACATACTAATTTTGTGTTATGCTATCCCCATAAATATAATGCAATTATTACACAATTAAAAAATAAAAAAACACTGACAGTTCATCATAGGATGCCAACAATTTTAAGAAATATTTTAATTTATGAAAAGTTAAAATGTGAAATAAAAAATTCATCTTAAAATCAATGTAATGAGAAATGGACTGAGAACATGTTAGATGTAATAAATATATTATAGAAATACAGAAGATCTTTTATGATGTATACTTATTGTCCCCAAATAATATCAGGTACAAATAAATTTTGTAATTTTAAAATTATGCAATGATTTTTAGATTTTTAATGATTTATATCAACTCTTAAGTTAACTTAATGGTTAAAAGAGTACAGTATTGCATATACCTAGAAACTTGTAACCCTTACTCTCTCCAGAGGGAGAATTAAAACACAGAATATAGTATAGAAAAGAGAACATTCACCATTGTCATTTAATACCTTTTGAACTAAGTAGTGTGTACCAGTACTAATTTTGCAAATTTTAAAAAAATAAAATAATTAAAACATCTTCTCTTTAACCAAAAATCTGAGGGAACATAATATAAAATGTAAAAAGAATGATTTTTCTAATTCATTGGGCAAGGAGAAAGAAACTGTAAACAGATGTATGAGCTTAGACTCCTGGTAGGCCTTCTTCCCCTATGTTTAGATGTCACCAAGGATCCACAATGTGTACCTGAGAAGTACATTTCCTTTGATGACTTCCATCCTAGATTTTGCAAGAAAAACACCTGCTGTTTGCATGTGAAATGTTTGTGTCTTGCTGAAGACATTATCATTTGGCTTCCTCAGGACAGGTGGAGTTCAGCTTTGGAAGGAATAAGATACATACTTTTGGTTTCCAAAAAGCAAAAAGAAAGCATTGTATTTTAACAAGCTCTGATATTTTTTTATAAATCCATTTAGTAATATATAACAAGAGCTTCCTGAGACTCTTGAAGGGCTAAATGCAAAAAGAAGTTTTTAAGGGTAATACACATAAGTGTAAGAGTAAAATGCTATTTGTGCACCAAACCTGTGACCCCAAAGATGCCACAAGGCCCTGGAAGGCTAAGATTTTCATCCACCCAGCTGCTACTTACTGCAGTGCAGTTAGGATCCTGGATAAATGGCAGTTTAGATGATTTTTCTTTGAGTGTTCACCAAATTGCCTCTCGCTGACTGGCACTCTCTACTTCAGAAAGGTTTCAAATTTGAACCATAGGTGGGTGTGGTGGATAAAGATGAGTGAACTGACAGATTTGTGTGGGAAAGCACACACTGTCAGATTCTTTATAAAGTGGGAAAAAGGCATTTTATAAAATGGGAAAATCTGACTCAAAAACGTGTATGGATTCAACAAAGGACTCAAATCAATGCTTTAAAACATTTTTTGCTTCTGCTTTACAACCCCTTTCTAACACTCAGCTGTGATGCTGTGGTCAAAAACACATTTTGAAAGTACCTGCAGAATGTTTCTGCCTGGACGGTGCCCAACAGAAACCCAGCTTCTGTGTTGTCTGCAGTAATGGTCTTGCTAGAATACTTTTAAGGACCTATTCAAAAACAGCACTCCAAAGAGAATCTGGTTGAGTTTGCACTGACATCATTACATATTTGCCATAGTCTTTGTGTCATTAATTGGGACTCAAAAGGTTAGGGAAAGGGAATTTTTGCCAAGATGGGTAGAGGGAAGAATCAATAGTTTTGTTTTGATCAAGGTTAACACAGGTTTGACATGACTATTGGGTAGGCCTAATGGCCTTCCTCCTATGAGCTCTGTAAGACTGGAGCTCACAAGAGAGGACCAACCTACGAATGGGCATGAGTCAATAGTGCAGAGACGGCATTTTACCATGGAAGGTGTGAATCAAGAAGAGGGCTGAGGACAGAGAACTCTAGGGAAGCCTGATGGAGGATGGGGAACCAATAAATGAAACTCAGAAACAGAAGAGCCAAGATATTGAAATTAATTAAGGTGCTGGTTAAGATTTCAATCTCGGCATGGTTCACAGAGCCCTAGGAAAGGAAACAGCTCAGGAAGGACACTGTCCACCATGTTAGGTGCAAGCTGAGATGGCAGGCAGGGTGCTATGAGGGGTAGTGGAGTGACATAGAGAAGAAAGGTTGAGCCAGGGAGTCCTGCCTCTACTACTCATCAGTGGCAAGACCTTGTTCAAGTTATCCAATCTTCTGGTTTCCTCATTTGTAGGATGGGTATGATAATAGTACCTACCTTATAGAGGGGCTGTGAAAATTAAATGAGTTAATATATATGAAGTACTTAGAGTTGTACCTAACACATAAGTAAGCTTTACAGAGGTGTTATTATTATGAGATTATCATCATCTCTGGCAAGATTTTGATCTTAATAGAAGCCATTTCAATGGGGTGGTTGAGAGGATATGAGATGAAGATGTAGCAAGAGGATACACTTTAAGAAGTGGAGAGAATGGGGAAGTCACTGAAGGATAACATGGGATGAAAACAAGGGTTTATTTCTCTATTTGTAAATAAAAATGTATGTTTACATGCCCAATGGGAATTATACCGAAAGAAGGGGAAAACAATTCCAAAGACAGGATGGAAAAAAGATAACTGCAGATCAAGTTTCAAGCAATGGATCTGATCCAGGACCTGAATGGTGGGTGTAGCCTTAGAAGAAGGAGGAACAGGCCTGCTATCATATAAGGAAGGTAGGCCAAGGGTGCTATGAGGGAAGAGTATTTTGATTTTGGCAGTGGTAAGATGTAAAGTTTGTCTGAATGTATTTATTTTATATGTAAGTATTTGAAGAGATGATCAGCTGGGGAGAGGATACCGCAAATTTCAGAAAAAGGGAAGAAGGGGAAAAGCATTGTCTTGAAGAAGGTGAACTTTTTGGAGATGAGTAGAATCATCTGAGGGTATTGAGTATCTATTTAAAATTTGCAGCAATAAATTTGTAGTGAGTCCAGTCAGGATTATTCCAAAATGTCTTTTCAAAGTTAACACTGTGAAGTGTTTCATAAATAGAAAAACACAATATATTTATCCTGTATTCTCTTCATATTAGCCAATTACAGCTTAATATAATTTAATTTTAATATAATTTTTTTAAAGTTTACTATTGAAGTTATCTATATGATACATACGAACATTTTATTTAATTGGAACACTCATTTTCATACTGGAATATGGCACTCCCCAAAGAGTATCAATGGGTTTTAAAATAAATTAATGTTAAAGTCATTCATTCAAACAACATATTTCAGTGTACTGGGAGGATATTGTGAATGTTATTTTTATTTGTCAACTTGACAGGGCTAAGGGATGCCCAGATAGCTGCCTTCTAGATGTGTTTTTTTTTTAAACTATTATTTTTTAGTTGTAGGTGGACACAATACCTTTTTTATGTGGTGCTGAGGATTGAACCCAGGGCCTCGTGTGTGCTAGGCAAGGGCTCCACCACTGGAGCCACAACCCCAGCCTCTCTAACTGTCTTTGAATATGTTTCTAGAAGTGATTAGCATCTGAACAACAGAATGAGTATAGATGCTCTACTATGACATAATGTGTCCAGACATCTCATCTGTTGAAGGTCAGAATACAAGAAAAAGGCAGAGGAAGAGTGAATTCTCTTTCTTCTTGAGCTTGAGCTGGGGCATCCATCTTCTCTTGCCCTTAGGCATGGGAGTTCCTGGTTCTCAGGCCTTCAACCTTAGGGACTTAAACCAGCTGCACCCATTTTATAATGTATGCTTAAATGTAAATCTCCTACTGGTTTTGTTTCTATGTGGAGAACCCTAATAGAGATACCTGTTAGACATTTGGTTCTAGAATGCAGTACTTGTTTCAATATGAGAAAGATTCCAGAACTGTGTTCTGATATGTTCTATTTTAAAAATGACTCAATAACATTTGCAATCCTTGTTCCTTCCATTGTGCATGTATGAAGCATATGCTGAGGACAGAGGACTATCCTATTCTTTACAGGAAAACAAAAGAATAGTTCCTATACTTGTAGAACATTTCCCACAAATACACAATCCCACTTAGCTGAGTTCTGAGATGACTAAACCAAGTAGTCAAATTATTCAATAAAATGTAGTGGTTAGCACTTTCCAAAAACATTTCTCTCCATCTTTTCCTTCTCATCTTACATTACCTGATGACTTTCATCTTTTACATGCCTTTTTCTTTTGTTTTGTTAGAACTTAAAAGTGCTTTCATCTGGACATCAAAGATACCACTTCACCCTGAGCAGGTTGCAGTTAAACCATGGGCTCTTTCTTTGAATGAATGCCCTTCAATTGTATCAGCAAACAAGAGTCAGAGTGCATTGGACTTTTATCCCTACGCAACAAAACATTTTAAAAGGTCAAGATTTTTTTCAACACTGAAATTAAATGCACTAAAAGTTAGAAGGGTAGGAATACTGTCATCAATTATTAGGAAATTAGTTTATTGTGCAACTCTTGACTCTTGCATCTCCCTGTCTAATCACTTCTTTAAGTGATGAGAGTTGTCTCTTTAGGGCATAATGAAATGCAAGTATGTATTTGTTAACTTCCAAGGGAACAAAAAACTGTCTGGTTTGAGTTTGGGTGGAAAATTTTAAACATATGAGTTATTTTGTAGAGTGACAATATGATCACAATATGACTCTCTGATGTTAGCTAATTAACTTCACTCCCAGCAGATCTTCCAAGTCTTTGCCCCTAACAACACCTCTGCCTGCAATTTGGTGGCCACAGTCTTCACCAGGCTGTCTTCTTGTCTTTTAGATATTAGATTAAATGTCACTTTAGCAAGACTCCAACACCATGCAAGGACACACTATGAAATCAAACTATCTTATCTTGTTCTTACCATTCACTGGTATCTAGATGTTTATTATTTTTAATATAAACCCCATTAATAAAGGACTGCACTTCATTGATTGGTGTATCCCCAGGGTTTGAAGTAGCACTTTGACATAGTAGATGCTCAATCAATGCTCAATGAAATAAGTGAAACCATACACCCAAACTATATGTGTCTTAAAGTTACTGTTAACCATCTATCAGATCTTAAAAATCTTATTCAATTCAGCCACTTTGTATTGATCAGATTCTCATATATCAAATGTTTAATTATCCAACCAAATATTCTTCAAATTTTCTTTACATTACTCCCAAACTACAAGCATCATGTACAGAATTCTTCTACACAAATATATAGCAGTTGCCCACTTCTTGGTGGGGAGTACATTCCTAAACTCCACCACGGATGTGTGAAACCACAGATGCTAATAAACACTATATAAACCATGTTTTTTTTATTATGCTTATCAAGCATGAAGTTTGATTTGTAAATTAGGTATAGTAAGAGATTAACAACAACTAATAATAAAATAGAACCATTATAACAGTATACTGTAATACAAAATGAGTGACCAATGTCACTCTTTTTCTCTCAAAATATTTATTGTACTGCATGAAAATATTTCTTGTACTGCATTCACCCATCTTCTTGTGATGACATGAGATGATACAATGGCTGCATGATGAGATGTAGTGTGATTCAGTGCTTTCAAAACATGTGCCCTTTGGAACATGTTTTCTATTCATGCTTTCTATCCACCATTGTAATGCTTTTCCATCTTAACTAAACATCCATCATGCATTATTAACCATAACTTTCACAGTTTTAGGTGCAAGAGCAAAAGTAATAGGAATTTCACTTTCCTTAATCACAATTTCAGTTGAGAGATTTGTTCTTAGTTAGGTCTTAACAAACTCAGCTGGATTTTTTCTTTCCTATTAACCTGCAAGCCTTCTCCTTTTCACTGAAAGGGAGCACTTTACAGATTCTCTTTGGTGTATCTGAATTTCCAGTATCTGCCACTCTTATACTTCAGGATCATTATTAAGTAAAATAAAGGCTACTTGAACATAGTCACTACAGGAATACTGTAACAGTAGATCACATAACCTAGATGGCCTCTAAATGACTGATGGGCTGGTAGCGTATACAGTGTGGATACACTGGACAAAGAGATGATTTTTATCCCAGAAAGAATGGAGCAAAACTGCATGAGGTTTCACCATAGTACTCAGAATAATGTGGAATTTAAAACTTATTATTTGCTTATTTCTAGAGTTTTCCATCTAATATTTTTGGACTGCAGTTGACCACAGATAACTGAAATCATAAAAAGTTGCAGATAAGTGGGGAATACCTATAAAAATCTAACACAAAGCTATAGAAAAAGATAACATGCTAAATTGTTTTGTGACTTCGTCAAAAAAACTTTTTGAATAAAGAACAGAACTGATTTGTGCAATAAACTGAGCATCTTGGCTTAATTTGTGCCATGTGCTTGAGGTATGTAATAGGGTATAGGAAGGGCAAGAAGAGATAACTCAGAAGAAACTAATAATTTCTCACCTACAGGTTCACACAGTTGAATAAGCAGGCCAATAAGAAGTCAGTACACTTATAAAGTTCACTTTCTTTAACATTAAAGAAACTAGAGGTAAACTAAGGAAATCAGCTAGGCACAATGTTAGTGTTCCTCCCATTTATTGATTATTATTAGTAATAGTGAAGTTACAAAAGTTATATGTATATATATATGACATATCAAAAAAATAGACCAGAAAACTATGCATACACTTATGGAAGTTTTTCATTTTAACATACCTAATTATCTTTTGTTTCAGGAAAATCTTTGCTTCAGTTAAAAAGATGGTTCATAAATGTTGCTAAATATGACTATTAAATTGAATTTGTTTAGCCTCATAAACACCCCAACACATACACTCATACATCCTTATTTCTAAGGGCAGACTTGATACTCCAGATCTTTATAATTTTTATTTTGTATGCTATTATTTTATTGCATTTAAAGATACTAAAGGAGGCAGATGCTAGAATTATTCTTTATCTGCAAAGTACATTTTCAGATAGTAAAGAGCCTGTTCACAATTTTGGTTAAGGTAGACTATGTGAAGCATCTAAGAAGGCTGTTTTTCCTATCGACAGTAAACCCTTTCTAGTAAATTCCACATGGCCAACTCATTCAGCTCTCGAAAATATCTTTAATGAGAAAAACATTTAAAGAAGTCAATTTCCCCTATGTCATAAATAAGTGGAAACCACCAGTTTTAAAATAACCACATTGGTTATTTCCGATGTTTTGAATGATTTCCTTAAAAACCCCATTTTACCAAAGGAAATCAAAACAGTAGGTTGAGCTACTTTTTAAAAAGTGATTTTTCAAGACATAGCAGAGCAAGGAAGAACGTCACCCTTTTTGGTGATTTCATAAATATAGCAGGGAAAGTCCTCATCTAGTCTTCAGTAAGTATTAATGCCATTTGGATGACAGATGAAATGCTCCTTGAAGGGTCAGTGACAGAGAAACTGACATTAGATCTATGGAAAGATTTTATCCTTTGATATCTAACCTTCAAATGAAAAGAAAAAAGACTGCTATTCATTAACTTGTTCACTCCACCAATATTTTTTGAATATCATTGAATGACAAGTGTGAAGTGCTCCTCAGTAGGATACTCGGGGTGAAGTTTTGAATACTTAACCCAGGACACTGAACTGGAGCAGACCTGCTGCAGTGTGGGAACAGGTTCTGGATGCCATTGGTGCTTTAGTCCCTCTGTTGCTGGATCATGAGGGAATCTGCAGAGCTCAGGGCATGGCTTAGGGCATTGCAGGTGATGGTGTGGTCCTTGGAAAGCTTGGAACAGCATCTATTTATCAACCAGTAAGGAAGCACTGCAACATTTTAACAATCAGTAGGGTCAGTAAGGAGCATGGGGGAGGTATATTGACCCAGGACAGGGGAACTGTGAGTGGAGACATCAGCATACAGGTGAAAGAACAAGGGAAAGAAGCTGGTGAAATATCCGAGGAAAGTGAGTGGTCAGCTGACAGCTTCAACCTCTAGTATACACAGCCTTCAATTCTTTATCTTTAAAGCCAAGTGGAACATCCAAAAACCCTGAGGTGGGAAATAACCCAGACTGAGTCCTGAAGCAATAGATGCATGTGACTTAAGAATGAAGTATGATATCCAAGGGGAACCAGAGCCCCCAGGTGCTGATAAAACCTAAAATAAAAGGCAGGGAGAGAATAAAAACAAGTCTGGGGAGCTGGGCAGTGCCCAGAGAGTGGGCACCCATGTGCACCTTGCTACAGAGGTTTATACACCTTCAGGTACTAACAGAAAACCAGGGAAAGGTTTGATTTTAGACTATTCACTCTGGCCCCATGCAGAGGTTATCATGAGGAGGAAAAGGCTGGAGCCTGAAAGACAACACAAAAAGAAGTGCGTCAGCAACAAGGACACTGCCCTGTGTACAGCTCCACAGTGAGATCTGTGATCAATAGCACAGCTGGTGATGGTGGCTTGAGCCATTAGAGGGGATGAAAGGTTTGGAAAATAATCTTGCAGTTCTTCAAACTGTTCCTCAGAGGACAAAAGATAGAATTACTACATGACCCAGCAATGTCACTCCCAGGTATATGTGCAAGAGAAATGGAAAAATACGTAGACACAAAACTTACACATAAACATTCAAAGTAGCACTATGAACAGCCAAAAAACAGAAACAACCCAAATGTCCATCAACTGAAGAATGGATATATAAAATATAGTAGAGCCATACAATGGAATATTATTGATCAATAAAAAGAAATGAAGTACTGATGCAAGCTACAATATGGGCAGAACCTTGAAAACATTATGCTAAGTGAATAAAGCCGGTCACAAAGGATTGCATATGATTCTACTTACATGAAATGTCCAGAGTAGGCAAATCTAAAGATTCAGAAAGAGGATTAGTGGTTGCTTAGGACTGGGAGAGGGAGGAAAGATGGGGAAATGGGGAAGTGATGACTAAAAGTCACAGGATTTTTGTTTGGATTAATGAAAATGTTGCAAAGTCACTTATGTGATAGATGCCCAACTCTGTGAATATACTAAAGCCACTGAATTGTACCTTTTAAATAGGTAGACTGTGTATATGTGAATTAAAGCTCAACAAAGCTCTTAAAGAAAGATAGATGAGGCCCTTCCACAACAACAGTAAAAAAGTAGCCCTAGAGGGCACCTGAGCAACCCCAGGTGGAGAACCCAGTGGAAAAAGAAACCCCCCAAAAGAGACAGAGAAAAAAATGGTTGGAACAGTTTGGGAATGGAGAGAGCTAAAGGAATGAAATATGCCTAAACACATGATGGCTTAAGTTTCTTTAAATGGGAAGATGAAATCATACTTAATGTATAAAACAGTAAGGTAAGCAAAGCTTCCACTTCCAAGAGATCTAAGAAGACTCCTTACTAAACTGCATGTGAGGATAAAGTAAATACCAGCTCAGGAGCATCTTACAGGAGAGGAATAGCACTAGAGAAAGAGACCAAGTTATCAGTCTTGAATTTTTCGGCTAACAAATTTCAGCGCTTTTTTGCTGACATTAGTTTTATCATTTTTGTCAAGTATACCAAATCAATGGAACTCAATAAACCATCTGCCTGAATGGTTCCTCACAATGCTCTTCAACTTAAGCCCTGTCAGGAGCAGTTACTCAATCAATAAAACAAAAGGCACATTCCAGACTGATTCTGCAATCATGAGTGTGATGGTTAATTTTCTGTACCAATCCGAGTGGGCTGAGACATGCCCCAATAGCTGGTAAAACATCACTTCTGGGTGTGTCCATGGTGTACATCCAAAAGAGATGAGCACTACTTATGCATGACTCTCAGATAAAAGGTGCTACAAGGAGCAAGAGAGAAAGGTCAAGGTGAAGCATGTGAGGAACAGTTATTAAAACGTCTAGGCTGAGTTCGTGAAAATGTGATTTAAGTGGACAGGATTTGGTTTTAATTGATCTGGTCTGTTTGTGTGTCTAGATTTTGTGTTGAGAACATTCCTCTTAATAGGACAACAGGATTTTGAGGGTTGCTAGTATAACCCAATGTTAGATTCATCAGTGGCCAAGGTTGGCATCAGGAAATGGAACTTAGGTCAAGGACCTCCAATAGGCCAGGTCCTTTAAAGACAAAGGGAAATTTAAAACATGAACCTTATCATTACCATTTTTAGGACCCATTTTTGGTTCTATAACACTAGGTTTAAAGGTTTGCAGGTTTGATGTATTCCCAATTGCCTTGACTTTTTCTTTTCTTCTCTTTTTTTAATCGTGTTTATCGCTTCTAACAAAATAATGAATTTACCTATTTCATTTACTCCTTTTCTGTTCAAATCATAGTAAAATGTAAATTCCTCTGTTTTATTCATTGATATATCCCAAGCACCTAGATAAAACTGGTCTCAAGTAGATATTAAATAAAGATTGGTCAAATGAATGAGTGAATGAATGAGTATGTCTCATTGATTAACTAAAATGATTTTTAAGTGTGTACTCCAGTATTATATAAGTATGTTGTCCCTTGAAATTGTCATCCTTGGGGACTGTATGCTCATTGTAATTACTCAAAGATATTTAGAATTTATTTTTATGAGCTACATGATCAACTAGGGTCATCATTTTTCAGTATTACCATCTATTTTCTTTATAGGACTTTGTTCCAAATGACTTTCAGTTCTTTCCTCAAGTTCTGAAAGGAAAAAGATTTGTGATGATTCTATAGAGAGTTAAACTGCACAAACACCAGAACTGAAGAAAGGGTAATGAAGAACATTCTATAATGTTATTACCATCAGTTCATACTGCTTATAACATTTGCAGCAGGACACATAACTCTCATTTCTCATGCATTTAGACAATCACATTTGACAGTGTGCTCTTTTATACCTGTGTGTTTTACCATCTCTAGCAGATTTAATTAAGTTTTTAAATTAAGCACACTGAGCTGGGGAGGACATAGCACAACGGGGAAAAAAGTCATGAAAAATAAGCAGAGTGACACTTTTTTGTAAGATATCTTTTTGCAAACAATGTTTTTCCCAATGCAAAAGTATCATGTGCTAAGCAGAGAACACTTGACAAGCACAAACAGGAACAGACGGCTTCCCGAAGGAATTCCCATGTGCAGGAAATGAGGCCCGATACTACCGTTTCATCACACCTCACACTGCCACCAGGCACATCTGCCTTCTTACAGATCCCTGACTGCTCTGCCTTGTGCTCTAAATGCTTCAGCACCTTTGGAAATGGCACTTTCCTCTGCCGGGTGTGCTGCCCCCACCATCCTTCCCTTCATCTGGTAGCACCAAGGAGATCCCACCTCTAGCATTTCTTCCTCAGGAGAGGCTTCTCTCACTTCCAGGTATATTAGGTCCCTTGAGGTTTAGCATTGTAGCATTTATCAAAGCTGGTGGTCATATACTAGGTGACTATTTGATTCAACTTGTCTCCACATTAATTCAAATAACACAGGATACTTGTGAGACAGTGGATAATTCACTCATCTTAATTCCCTCCAGTACCTGTTGATATACCCTGCACAAGTAGGTGCTCAGTAAATACATTTATTCATTTTGCACTACTTTTCAAAGGCTGGACACTGGCAGAAACCAGGTGAGGAGCTGAGAAAATGACAACTGAATATTTCTGGATTCTGACCAAGCTCTTTCTTTTGCATGAGGAACTTAAATGAAAATCATCACACCTAGTTACCTGGTCCCTCCAGTTAAATAGTTGGTTGCTGTGTAACAAATCACTTCTAAGGAAGTTCTGACTTGATTTAAGATTTGATTTTATGTACTAAGCTTCTTATGGGAGATAATAAAAAAAGGGTCATTAAAATAATATTTTTAACTTTGGGAAAATACTAGTAAAACAAAACAAAACAAAACAAAACAGAAACAAAACCTTTTGTCTGCAATTAAGGTCCACGTAGTAAGTTTCTCCTGTGGAAAGAAAAAAACTTGTTCTTCATATGAATGTGTGTTCTTCCTACTTGAAGAAGAGCTAGACACACTTGTTTTGCTTTGTTTTGTTTCTTTGTTTGTTACTTTTTCTTAGCTATCAAGCAAGGTAGACCAATGGTGAGCTCCTTATAAGAACAATCAATGTATGCTTGGCTTTTTTCTTCTGTTTCTCTGATTTTCATTATCATGTTGTATTCTCTTTAAAACTATAAGAAGCTTCAGATCCATTCTGTAGATAGGTGAAATTGCAAATGATAAGTAAATCTTCAATCTTTCCATTGTTAATTGTTTTAATAATTTGAGTAAGGTTGTGCTTTTTGAAACTCTACTTTTCCAAATATCTTGAGTTGTTAAATATATTTCACTAAAATATCTTAAATATTTGAGCTGACCTCAATTCTGACACATTTATGGTCTCCTATATTACCAACAAGGTTACATAGAAAAGAATGCCAAGCAATGTATAAATATTGTGTGTAACAAATCGGTTAAAGTTAGTGATTTAAAACAATAGTCATCTCCCTAGCTGAAAATTTAGTGTTCTGGCAATTTGGGATGGGTTCAACATGCAGCTGTAATTTGCTAGTTTTTCAGGTGGGACCCGAAGGTCTAAGACGTTTTTGTTCACGTGTGTTGCTGCTGGCTATTGGCTGAGTCATAGGTCTCTAACAGGTTATTCAGGGTTTCTTGAAACAAAAGTTGCCTTCTAAAAGCAGCAAGGGAAACAGACCCATTGTTGAAGTGCTTTTCAAGGCTCTGTTGCAATGCTTTGCTAATATCCTATTGGCCAAAGCAAACCCAAGGCAAGCTCAAAGTAAAAGTGACACATTGATACCGGTAGGCCATATGAACTAGAA
Source organism: Glaucomys volans (assembly GCA_020662805.1). Lineage (NCBI taxonomy): Eukaryota > Metazoa > Chordata > Mammalia > Rodentia > Sciuridae > Glaucomys > Glaucomys volans. The sequence continues at coordinate 101,608 of JAJEJO010005784.1, read as the reverse complement.
GCTATTACTAACACTTTACTATGGAGTGTAACAAATTAATCAAAATAATAATCTTTCTCAGTTTTCAAAATACTATTGCAGTTACTACCTTTGACCAAATAGCAGACAATCACTGGACAGTAGCTGGGGTTCATTATAACCTCTCTGTTACGTTGTTTTTGTAGGATTTTGATTTAGTTTTGCCTGATGGCAAAAAACATTTCCTTCTTTTTCAGAATTAGGAAAAAAGGTCAGACTCTGACACTGAGATATGTGAAAATCAATATTTCATTACATCAGGCACAGTTCCAATGCCAGTGCAGAGAAATAAAACTGAAGAAAAATATATGTTTGCTGAACAAATATAGAGACAGTTTCTCTAACTATAAAAAATATATAGTGAATAAAAACAACATATTATTAACTTCATGCAGGAACCTGAAATACCAAAAATATTTCATGCATGTATATATGAAGCTATTAATGATAAAATAATGGCATTATTTATAATCTGAATTTCAAAAACCCTGAGAAATAAACAAGTTTGCAAAGCAAATGATGTGTCATTCAGTTCATTGACCATTATAGTCTTCTCATTCAACAATCTGAAGAAAAACTAAAAGATAGCCCGGCATACTTTTTCAAACCAGTTCTTTAAGCATTCTGTATTTTAGAAGATCACATACGTATTGACAGAAAATTTCTAGTACCTGTTTGAAGTGTGCCTTGGAGTGGATTTCAATATAATTGGACCAGGTTTCAGAAATGTCCCTAAACTCCTTTATTATCTTTACCTGCTGCATACCATGAGTCTCCTTCCCTCTAGGTAGTTTGAAACAGTTGGTTCTTTGCATGTGCCTTGACAATCACTGTCTCTAAGCCTCAACATCCCTCCCTTTTCAACTTCAGGCATACTTTGTCTTTGGGAAGATTCAATGATGGGACACCTCCCCTCACCCCTGCATCCTTCCCTAATGCCCCTGAGAAGAGATAACTCCCTTCCAGGAACTGTGTGTTCCCTTGTGGTTCTTGGTAGCCCTCAGGTTGGTTTCCTTGGAAGATGGTTCAATCTCCTGGGGGAAAGCCCAGGTGAGGCACCTCAGGTTCATGTCAGGTCCAGCCATCAGGCACAATTAGAAAAAGGAGGAAAAATTGAGGTAAAGGAGGAAGAGGAGAGGAAATATGGAAAAAGGAAAGTTCTTGAGAGGGAAGAAAATGTCAGGGAAAAAGAAAGTCAAGGAGGAGGGAACTGAAGATGGAAGGAAGTCTGGGAGGAAGTAAATCAAGAAGAGGGAAAAGTAAGGAAAAGGGACAGTTCTAACTGTCAGCTAACAATATGTCTGACTCCAGGTGTTTAAAATGTTAACACACATTATCTTTTCTGATGTTGATAATACTCTTACTAGACAAATGCTGTTGTTATACCTATTTTACAGATGAAGAAACTGAGGCATAGAGTACCTCATCTGGAATCTCAGAAAGAGGCAAGAACATTAACTAATATCTAGACACCCTCAAACAAGAGCAATAGCCACTAAGCCCTCCTGCCTTACAAGACTCTGCCCTCCAATCAACAAAGAATAATTCCATTCTCTTGTCTGCAACTGTCTCCTGATCAATTTCATCAAGACCACAATGGAGGAAAAAAATACACTTAGCAAAGATTATTTGTGGAGCATCCCCATCTATTCATCTAGACAGACTGTATTTTAAACTTCAACAATGAAAGCAATTACTAAGCTTATTCATTTTTGGCTTATAATAGAAATTCTTTCCTCAAATTCCTTTGGTGAGACACCCTGGCTTACTTGAAGTGATATAATAAGCAACAGCCTTAAGGAATCTAATATTGCATTTGTGGCTTGTTGTGCAGGTCCTTGGTCCTGCTAGGAGAGGCAAGAAGCATTGCTCAGGGGAGGAGTAACCCAGGAATAAAGAGACAGACTCTGTAATCATTCAAGTCCTGTCTCCAACTGCTGCTCAGTGTGTGGCATACAAAGTTTATTGGATTCTCTAAACCTCTGTTTTGTCATCAGATACATGATAGTACATGGCTCACATAGTAATATGAAGATTACATGGGAGAATGTGTGTGTCTTTGCCTATCACATAATAAGCACTTCATAGAAGTCCTCATTAGACAATATTCCCCAATAATGTTATGCGATTTCTTTCACATCTACATTCTAGGAAAGACTTTGCCTCTTCTAAAGTGTTAACATACTATGCCTTTCATGGATGTTAAGCTTCTCTTTTAGCTCTGTACACTACTAAAATCCTGGGATAAAAGTTCACCTGGACCTGAGCAGCTGTGTGGGATCCTGTTGCTTGATAATCTGTATCTTACCATCACCTCCATTCTGTCTATATTTTACCTCATTCTGACTACTTGTTTGTATTGGTGTACATACTATTGTAAGTGGCTTCAAATATTTGTGGGATAAAGCAAAAACAATAGATGAATAAATGATTTTGCTTATTTGTATGTCTGCTTAACCATCAAGAAAGAGTACTCCTCTATAATGGAGAAAATGGTGTCTTCCTCCAAAATCAAGCTTGATTTTGCAACAAGCATGCAACATGTTCGTAGAAAATATTTACCGAATTAGTAGAGGAATATTGAATTATAGATGTAATAGTTATTGAAAGTCCTATAGTGAATATTAAAATTCCATTTCTACATAACAATCAGGCATATTTAAATGTTTTCAAATTACTTCAAACTTATATTTCAATTGGGTGTGTTATGGTTTAAATATTAGGTGTCCCCCAAGAGCTCATTTGTGAGACAATGCAAGAAATGATTGAGTTTTGAGAGCCTTAACCTAATCAGTATTAATCCCCTGATAGGAATTAACTGTTAACTGTAGGCAGTTATGTGTGGCTGGAGGAGATAGGTCACTGGGGGCATGTCTCTGGGTTGTGTATTTTGTGAGCTGAGCTTAGGCTCTCTCTACTTCTGCTGCCATGTCCTGAGCTGCTTTTCTCTACTGTACTTCTGCCATGACATTCTGCCCCACTTTGGGTTCAGAGCAGTAGAGCCAGCTTTCTATGGAATGAGACCTCTGAAACCATGAGCCCCCAAATAAACTTTTCCTCCTCTAGAATCATTCTTGTTGGGTCTTTTGGTCACAGTGGCAAAAAGCTGACTAAAACAGGGTATAACAGTTTTCAACATTTTTTTATAATAATTTCAACTAATATCTCTTTCTCATTCTCATAGGAGAGGAGCTTGAGTTGCATCCAGTAGGAAAGTCACCATGATCATATAACAAGATATATTCACAGATATAAAAACCTCCATTAAAATGATACATTTTTTTGGAACTGGATAGGAATGTAGAAGGCATTGAACTCAGCTATGTCACTTTTTAGATGAGAAAACAAGGTCTTGAGAGTTTATAGGGCATAAATATAGCAGTTTTGGAACTGAACAAGAACACAGCTTCCTAAAATACCTCTCTGGGACATTCTTATCATACTTTCCTATAACTTTCTAAAACAACAATTGTCAATACTGTGACAAAACACCTGGGATAAATAACTTATAAGGTGAAAAGGCTGCTTAGCTCATGGTTTCAAAGGTTTCAGTCCACACTCCCTTCTTGGCCCTGCTGCTCTGGGCCTATGGTGACACAGTATATCATGGTGGGAGGGTGTGATGCAAGTGGAGGTCTGTTCACTTCAAGATGGCCAGGAGGCAACGAGCAAGGAAAAGGAGGAGCCAGGGTCTCAATATCCCCTCAGGGGCATATTGCCCCCAGTGACCTAACTCCCTTCCACTAGGCCCCACTCTTAAAGATTCCATCACATTCCGATAGTGCCACTAGCTTGTGCCCCAGAATATGGGCACATTCAAGATCCAAACTATAGCAGTGACAGAACACTAAATTAGTCACATATACAAAGAAAGAATTGTCATTCATTGAGTTTAAGATTCCTTTCTAAAATGCCTAATTATCCAAACAACAAACTATTTGAATAGAAATTTTATAGAACTAGTGTTTTTGGTCTGGCAGGTTCTCAAAAGGGTTTAGGAGAGGGTCTGCTAACCAAAGAAGCAGACTGATCACCTATCAGTTCACAAAACAAATGTTACCTCCTCACAGAGATCTTCTCTGGTGGTCCATCCAAGCAGCTGTCCCTCCTGCTGCCCTCACCCCACTAACCACTCTCATCATACCATGCTTCAGATTCCTTATCCCCATTTATTATTATTCCTTATATTTTTCTCATATTATTGAACTGTTGAGGTCTCTCGAGTGTACAAAGCTGACCCTGCCAATAGCGGGACAATTTTCAACTAGTTGTAATGCATCTGGACAATCCCATTAACAGTTGTTTTCAACTGGATTTTTCTGGTGTTTTGAATTTGTCAGGGTCTTCTTTTCTTTTCTCTCTCTCTCTCTCTCTCTCTCTCTCTCTCTCTCTCTCTCTCTCTCTGCATTTTACATATATACATATGTAGGAATTACTTCCAGGGTTGTCAGTCTGATATTAGAGTTTACATTTTCAAAATATTTAGAATTTATATGAAATGTTTAAACTTCTTTCTTTCCAATAGTCATTAGGTTAAGCTCAACTAAGATATATAATTATAATTTAGTATATCACTAGAAAGTTATACTTTCATATTAAAGTTCAAAATGTAAATGCCAAGAACAGAAAGATTAATAGATGAATACTAACTGCCAAAAACATTTGCTGCTCAAAACAGAGGATAGATCTAAACTATATTATTCTTAATGTCTAAGGCTTTGTGATAATACACCCAACAGGAGGAAACAAGGTTGGAAATTTACAGATATTTGCATGTTTTTCATTCTGGCAAATGCAAATTTCTTAAGGAAATTAAAAGACCTAAAAATTGCAGCATGTGAAATGAAAATTAGTGCAGGTGAGAGCAAGATTTGCCTGTTACAGTGTCTTTGCCTCTTACTTTAGGAACAAGGGAGCTTCTTTTTATATTTTTATCCTTTTTTTTTCCCCAAAACTATGTTAGCCAAAGGAGTCTCAAAATCAACCTTATTTTTTAACAAATTAATTAAGAAAGGATTGCTACTCATAAAAGGTTAGTTTCTCTACCAAAGGTTTCTATTTTTAGTTACTCATCCAGGAATACAAGTCTAAACCTACACAACTGCAGATCCACACCAGCTGTTTCCTCATACACAACATTAAGTGGCATTAGCCCCACTCCCCACTAAACTGAGCTCCTCAAAAGTGAAATTGACACTAATCTTTGTCTTAGTATCGGGCACACAGCCTGAGATATGCAGCTTAATAAACATCTGAATAATAAATGAATATGGGAAAGGGGACCACCTTTCATGATTTTTATTTTACAAAAGATGAACCAGAAAAGAACGAAAACTAAAAAATCATTAAATTTAAATATTGAGCGTTTAGAGAGACCTTTATAATTCTCCTGCCAGGCTTCTTTTCAATGTGGGGTATCCTCAGCAAGAATTAAATCCACTTTTAATTTAGCCTGACTGTCTGTCTTCTCATCTGCATGTTCCCACATGGAGCCATGATTTGGAATTGCAGAAAGGTGTCTCATTTCTAAATCAGGCTTTTACCTTCAGGAGAGTAATCATTTACTTCCTTCTTTAAAAAGTCCTATTTGCAAAAATGTGTTTTCTGCCATCTGTTTTGACTCCAATCTGTTTTCCAAAGTACAAGCTGTCATTCATGTCAATCTGGAACTTTGCAACATGATATTGAAGGTGTTCCAGGGCAATTAGTAACAGGAAAAAGTATGCCAAATGCTTTTATTACTTCTCTTTCTTCAGAGAAACCTTGAGAGGACAGAGGAATATTTTATCAAACATGACATTATTTCATGCAGGAATTTTTACGCCATAATACTATTTTGAAGATTTGATATTTCAAAGGGCAAAAGCATGTTTTTTTTTTCAATCTTGGAAAAACAATTGTGACAATTATTTTTTGAGCTATCATTCTGCTTTAAGAATGATTTAATGAGAGCACTCGAGAGGACTATGCATTTCTTCCATGATCTGCAATTTCAGAATGGAGTTGTTTTCCAATAGAGGAGGCACAAGACAAATGCAGGAGACTTGGTGTTTCTTATCCCGGTCAGGAACATCATCACTCCCCTTCATTTAGGATAGTCATTTACTCATTCCATTTCTCTTTTAAAAATCTTGAAGATGGGATTATACTGATTAGAAAATTTTTGCTTCAATTTACTCAGGTTTTATAACTAGGATACCTAAATTTTGACATTTTAGTAAAATCTCATTAGTTTGCTTTCTACAGATTTGAAATTTGTCATTGGAATGTTAACTTTTACTTTCATTATAAACTTTTAAAAGGATTTGACCAGGCAAATAAAAAAGTGTAAAATGATTACAATGGTAATAGGCTGGTTACTCAAGAGAACAGTCTGTTTTAAAAACACTTTAGAAACCCAACAAATCCCCTAAATCACTCTGCAGAGTAAACCAGGAATGTCTACCCTGCTGGGTAACACCTTCAGAGTCTAATTTCTATGCATATGGTTGGGGGGGTTCTCAATATCTGGCTCAATTTACATCACTGCTGTACGTATGCAACAACCTGGATTTTGCCATTTTTCTTTCTTTCTTTCTTTTTTTTGTAAGATCTGGAACCCTTTGTTGTGTCTTACTCCTTTCTACCATCTGATACCAAAGTCTGAAGAATGTTGTCTTGTCCCAGTGTCTGATGATCACTGCTCTGCCCATCCTCATTATCTTCTTGGTCACTCTTATTTTCTTTTCTCTTTCCTCTCTCTCCTTCATTCTACTTCTTTCTTTTTTTCTTTATGTGCCAATGTTAGTTGACATATAAAAATGAAAACTTACCTTTGTTTAGACCAGAATTAGGGCAGTTCCAAAATTTATGTTAAGGCAGTGAACTGCCTGCTAAAATGTTTTTCTTTAGAAATACTATTGATAAAGACTTAAAAATAAATACATTTAATCATTAACTTATTGCTAATTTCCATTTTCAGAAATAATAAAATCATATATTGCGCACTTTTAAAATTTTTTCTAGAAGAATATCAAGGAATTAGCAGAAAGAAAACTTCACTTTTTCCAAAAATTCTAAAATAGTCCTCCTTTATTATTTCAAATTGACTTGTCATTAGATTTTTCCCTTCTATTTCTTTTTAGTATATAATGAATTGTCTACAAGCTCTGAGGCAGGTTTCATGAAGGCTGTATACAAAGCTATCTTTAGTTACTAGGAACTTTAATAACTCAGACTTTAGCTTGGTCATTGCAGAAACACATCACATGATTCTCTTAATTCATCAAGTCTCCAGTGAACCAGAATCAGAGCTTATCATGTGTCTCTATTGTTATTACTTATTTGAACTGACTGCCATGAAATAAAGCTAACAGGAAACATAACTTTTTAACAATAGAATTTGAGCATATAATTAGGAATTAAACATAGAATTTCCAGAGAAACACAGCTCTTGGGCATACTTGGAAACTCCATTCCAGTTTGGGCCCTATGTCACATTTCCCTACAGACATATTGAGATCAAAGAGTTGATTTCTCAGAAAACTGAAAGTTATGATTGTCTTTTCCCTATTCTTCACACTTTCTTTCACTAAAGAAAGAAAATAAATACAACATAATCAGAGACTCTGAATTCAGAGCACAGTCACGAAAAGTTAACCTTCCAATTAAACCTCCGTTCAAAATAAAAACCTAAGAAACACCTGTTTTTCAAATCAAAATTCAGAGTCTATTTGCCTGGAACCAAAGACAATCAAAAGATCTCATTGGCCTCCAATCAGTGATTGTGCAGGATCTTTTGCTTTGGACCAGTGTGGATAGCATGAATACTTGATTACCCAGTAACACAAAATAATGTTTAAAAAAATCAGTAATAGCAATGACATGATAAGAGACAGTAACCAGGCAGCTAAGGTCATGGAGTGACTCAAGCCAGTGAAGAAAAAGCTATTGCTTTACATATGATGATGGATGTGGAAGAGAAATACAAAGTATCAGCACCACTGTGCAAATAAAAGATGTTATTTTCCCTAATGACAAGAAATTTAAAATCCTAAAAGGAAAGACAGGGGCCAATTGCCAAAATGTTACCAAAATATGGGTAAGAAGCTGCTTCTTTTACCCTGCCAAGGATGATTATCATGTGTCACAGGAGCCCTTCCTCCACAGGGTACCCCCACTGTGACACTATGCCTCATCCCTGGCAGGACTCAGAGGAATGGGATGCAGCTCAGTTTCTTTTTATTGATTCCTCAAGGAAAACAGATTCAACAATAGGCTCGTGGATTTTAATAAAACTTGTCTCTATTCAACAGGCCCCAGATTGGCTCAGATCTCTACAAACAACACTTCTTGCCACAAAGTTGTGGAATTAACTGTTCAACACACAGAAATAAGCCTTCTAGGAAAAAAAAAAAAACTCAACTCCTCAGACAATAAAATGTTTTTATATTCCTAATGATTTTTAATTAAAGCTTTCTAGAAAGAAGCATCCCTTTCCCATATTTAAGTACATAAGTTCAATGATGATAACTAAAACTTTTACTGATGGATGGAATGTTGTTAGCATCTTTATTTTATTAGTTAATTCTACAATTATGTCTCTGCTTTCTAATTTCTATTTTTCTCTTGATATTAAATTGTAGCTTCTGTCTAACATTAAACTATAACGTTTGACAGCCAATAGCAAAACAACTTTCCTTATAAATTGGTTATTATAATCATTTTGGAAAAAAAATCATTAGATTTTATGCCCTGGTGTTCTAAGTGAGAATCAAATAAATGTGAGGCCTAGGAGTAAAATCCTGAATGTTAGTTCACAGATTTTCTCATTCCTGGTCTTATCCAGTTACTTTTAGGTTAAAATGGAGATATAAAACTAATAGCAACAAAAAATCTAACATAAATAAATTAAATATCTATTAGGTATTAATGATTGTGTCATTGTCTAATGCCACAAAGTTTCTAATTCTTAGCATTTCTCTTAACAAAGTAAAAAGAACATGCAGGTTTAATTGATTTGCTATTTCATGTCTCAAGACTATAAACCTAAAAAATGACACAATGGAAAGAATTTGTATATTTCAATATGATACTACTGCAGTAAGCTTAGTATCAAAGTAGCTTCTGAAAGGACCATTATTTCACAACTTGGACAAAGAGAGGGACTCAAGAGTTAAAAACCATGTATCACAGCCCACTATTGGCGCTACCTTAGGCTCTCCACACTGCTGCCTCTCCATTTCAACCCATTGGTTCCCTCAGTTGCCTGCTTCTCTGACCTAGCCATTAGGACTAGGTCTAACCATTTGCCACTTGTTTAAACTTTTAAGCAAAATCTGTCTTTCCACAGACCAGAGTGGTCTCTTACCTTGGCATTTCCTCTCTGCTTCATCCTTTGTGGGATGCCTCCCTCTAACCATAGAGGACAGCACCACCAGTACAGCACCTGACCACTGTCAGTTACACACACACACACACACACACACACACACACACACCTCTAGCAACATCCTATGTCTCCCTCTGGAGACAGCCAACAGTTGTAAGTGCCCACACTTGTTGAAGGCTCTACTAAATATTCTAGGTTATAGCCAAAAATAATACTTTGTCATTCATCTTTCCTTTAAGCCAGTTAAAAAGTTTAAATAAAAAAAAAGTTTTGGATTCTACATGCAATGAGAATCAGTTTTAAACATTTTAAAATTATTTAATATAGTCAAAACAGTAACTAAGGAAAAATTGAACAAAAGCCTAAAAATCATGTCACTTGCTCTCTATCACCCTTGTAAGCATCAATGGGAATTCAGAAATGAAAAGTAAAATAATTTGGATTCATCCCTATTTTAAATCTGATCAAAACACCAGGATCATTCCAGATTCCATTCAACTATTTTCGCATCTCTGAATTAGGCATGCAATGGAAATGAGCTTGGGCAAGAAGCCTCAGGCACATCAGACTCAAAATCAATAGCCAGAGAAATGTTTTCTATGTGGAGCGGAGAGAACACTTAAAATCCCTGAGCTCTAACACTCTGCTATTCTTCTTGCAGGTTCATCTCAAGATATGTGGATAATGCATAGTATAATTCTACCATTTACACACTAGGAAATGTTACCAGATATGGGAAAAAATAACTAGAAAATGGGTAAGTGTAGACCCAGAAAGTGACTCTAAACCTAATTAGTTTCATTAATGTGGGTTATGGTTAAACTCTACTTCTTTGTTTTGTTTTTTAGCAAATATCCCTGCAGGGCAAAGTAGCAGAGTAAAAATAATTTTGACTCTCTTCTTTATTTATATTTCTGTGTATGTGTGTGTGTGTGTGTATGTGTGTGTGTGTGTGTGTGTGTGTAGTTTGCCAAAGGGGGAAAAATCCACATAACTAATCAGAAACAGGAAGAAACATCAACATGTGCTTTGTGGCTAGTTGGCTCAGATGCTTAATATACCTGCTAAGGATACCATAGACTGGAATTGGTCCCAGACAGCGTATGCTTTCCTTTCCTTTCTCAATAGAATAAATACTTTCCTATTCCTGTCCAATGATCTTATAGAGGGGAGATGAGAGAGAGAGCAGGGATACGGGGATATGGTCTTGTAAATCCATCGTTCTCACTGTGGAGGAGAGAAAATAATTGATACTTTCCTTAACCAACAATATACCATAACAGTCATCATTCAATGCACGTAAGAAGTTCAATGAACCCAAATGGAATCTTGCCCAGTTCAACTAAAAGGCTCATGAGACTTAAAACACAATAAACTGTGCCCAGGACAATAGCCTCAGGCACTGTGATACTGATATTTCTCCACCTGACTCTCAGATCTGGGTGTGGTACAAAGGCAGAGAATGAAATAAGACAAAATGCTCCCAAATATGGAAGATTGCATTGGAGTTTGGAAAGCTCAGTGTGATGGCAATAGAAACACAAAATTCTAAATAATGAAAAGTATGACTTTAAGTCTGCTTTGTGGCACTCTCTCAGGGGAGTGATCAAGCGGTAGTGAGCCGGAATGCTTTCCCATAGGAGGAAATGGAGTTCTGCTTTGATAGGAATGTTTGCAGGATTCTGAAGCCTCATTAGGAACAGTCTTTGTTTTTAAGGGGTGTGTGCATGTGTGTGTGTGTGTGTGTGTGTGTGTGTGTGTGTGTTCTTTCCAAAGAGAATGAGTAATTAGAGGTTCTGTGCCTTTCTAAAATCAAAGGTTGGCATTATACTTGTAAAAAAAATTCAGAAAGTATATCTTTACTTCTCTACTCTGAAATTCATGCCCAAAAGAAATGTGTAATAGATTTATTATTATTATTATTTTGATTCATTGTACACAAATGGAGTATAACTTTCATTTCTGTGGTTGTACGTGAAGTAGAGTCACACTGTGTGTGTAATCATACATGTACATAGGGTAATGATGTTTGTCTCATTCTATTATCTTTCCTTCCCCCCGCCCACTCCTCACCCGTTTTCCTCTACACAATCCATCCTTCCTCCATTCTTGTCTTACCTCCTACCTCCCCACACATTATGTATCATCATCCACTTATCAGAGAAATCATTTGGCCTTTGGCTTTTTGGGATTGGCTTATTTCATTAGCATGATCATCTCCAACTCCATCCATTTACCTGCAAATGTCATAATTTTATTCTTCTTTGTGGCTGAATAATATTCCATTGTGTATATATGCCACAGTTTCTTTATCCATTCATCTATTGAAGGGTATCTAGGTTGGTTTCACAATCTAGCTATTGTGAATTGAGCTGCTATAAACATTGATGTGGCAGCATCGCTGTAGTATGCAATAATTTTTAATGATGAAAGAATGTTCCTTTTTGACAAAATACATTTATCATTTTATCTACTCATATTGTGATAGTTTGACATATTTGACTTCATAGAAATGTTATAGGCCAGGCTATATGAGCAATGACTAAACAGACTCCATTTTTCCTTGAGACTCCATGTTATGTAGGAAATACTTCTCCCATGGGAGCAACCCGCCTCTGTACCCATCAACACTTGCTTAGCATGACATCTTTGGAAACACAAAATGGAAACTCTTGTATAATGAAAAATTGTTTTTTTTTAAATTCCTATTTTCCTAAACAATGTACCATGTCAACATTGATGTCAACAGTGATTGTCTAGATGCTAGTAACTATTCTTTAATTGTACCTAAGTAAGGTCATTTTTACCCACTTTCCCCTTCTGCTAATGATTTTAGATTTCATGATATTAGTTTATAGTTTTGAATCATAGCAACAGACACTTATGATTGATGTACTGACTTATGGTATAAAAATCCCTGCAACCCTATGGTTGGGGCTGTTCTCCCAATAGCAATTTTTGGGGCATTGTGTGAGACAGTGAATTGACTGGCTAATAAAGACTCTCAAATTTGGACTTCTCAGTAGTGATCGGTATGTTCTTAAGTTGCACCCCACAACAATAATCTGATATCTTAAGAATGATGTTAGAAACCTCTGAGCCGCTGGCCACGGTGATGCTGTTGCTTCCTGTACTGGTGGTGTGTCTGTGTTCATCCTGCCACACTGTCACTCAGCCAGGCAGAGGTATCTGACACACTGTCCTCCTCAGTGGTGAACTAGGTGCATGCTCAGGGTTTAGCTATTTCTTATAAAAGGCCTGCAAGGCATAGGGCAATACAATCAGAATACAATATGAAATTATATGCCGGTATAAACCTGAGAGGAAGGAACCACTCTCAAACTACTAGATAGTAACTCCCTTGATATGGGTCTCTTCATTTGTAAATTAATGAAATAGATGAACGATAAGGCCCATTTTAGCTATAAAATTCTAATATCCAACATCATGAACAAGCGAGCTGCCACCACATCCACAAACTAATTAAGAACATTTTAGCTTGAATAAGTTAACTCCTTCAAATTAGATTATACAGGATCCTAGCTTAGAACCAAAAAGGGGGGGTTGTTTCTGTATAATGATAAACATTTCATCTTACAATCAAAATTTAAAGGAGGAGGTTGCCTCAAGTCCCTAGAAGTACTAAGTTTTAAAAAATGAGTAAAACAACAAAGAAAGGCAATGAAAATTAGAGTAAATGGAATATTATGAGAGTTAATTTCATGATATACTTTTCATAATACTGTTAAATGCTAGAATAGTCTTTGTTTGTTTGTTTAAGGAAAGTATGATAATGGTGCATAAAGTTAAAAACGAACCTCTATTCACAAAATCATGAAGAAGGAAAAATAAATTCATGCTAGTTTTGCTATCACACCTCAAACTACAAAAATTTAGAACTATACTATATAATAAGTGCTAGTTGTAAAAGAAAAGTCACTAAATTTGTGTATGAATGTAAAGGGAAAAACATAGTATATGTAGGATTTGATATTATCCACAGTTTTAGGCATCCACTGGGGTGGAATGTATGCCCCTCAGATAAGGGGGGACTACTGTATAATAAGCTTGGAAGTGACGGCACAAACATGGACCTATACAACATGAGCTATGACACATCTTGCTTTTTTGTGAGCATTTTAAAAATGGTAAACATGTTTCATTGGTATTTTTCATCATTACATATAATTTTTTATTACAAATATTATCTTGAGATTTTAGGTATAAAATATTTTATAACCACGGGTGGGAGAAGGGGAGAAATCTGGAAAGGTCTGGGGAGAGAAAGTGGCCAAATTATATTGTTATATTGTATGCATGTCCTGATACGTAACAACAAATTCCACCATTATATACAATTATAATGCACCAATAAATAAGTGGAGAAAACGCTTTTATGGCTTTCACTTTTCTACAGACTTTTATATAATGCAGGCTTGCATTATGTAAAAATCACACAACCCTATATGCACAAATTAAAATTAGACCCTGACTGAGATGGAAAAATAGCATTTCAGGTTATGGGATGTTTCACAAAAAAATAATGAATATAGTATGCTTTGAGGACATTGTTAAGGAGTCAGAAAAAAATTTCCAGGTTTATCAAGCTTATTCCAAGGATTTTCCAAAGGTACTTAATTCAGTTTTAAAAACACATGCAATTTTAAATTAATGGTTAAGGTAATTTGGCCAATATGACATTTTCTTTCTTTATGGTACAGAATGTTTGAGTTTCTTATACATTGTTATCATATCCTTAAAAAGATTATTTTAAAAAATATTTGATATAGCCTATAGGCAACATCCCAGTTACAATTACATAAAACTAAAATGACAGCATATCTAGGGAAGAATTTAAGTCAGAGCACCTGATTATTATAGAGATTGTTCACTCATCTGGTATAAAAAGTCCAAGTCACAACATCAGGTTTCCAAATATATATTCAGAGTGATCCACCACTGACTTCAAATCCCAATTACTCAAAATTCAAGTAACACATGATATTTGCAATATTTGATTCAAGAAACTGTTAATGGTAAGTTTCTCTAAGTTCCACTGGTGAATTCTGTAGTAACTTGAAGTGTAAGAGTCATTTTTCTTGGAAGGTGTACCACACAATAGAGAGAAAAAGAAATTATTATGAATAAAATGGAATTACAAAGAAGAAAGCACTGAGTTCTATCTGGAAAGATTGCAGAGATCTTCTTTGAAGAGGTAGCCTTGAAGGCAAACTTTAATAGACAAGAAATTCACAAAGCATCTATGTAGGAAAAGGAAATCCATATGGAAATAAATAACATTTACAGACTTTGCCAAGTATAGGGAGAAAGAACTTTGTCTACTTAATCTTGATTAAACACCAAGAGATAGATATTATACCCACTTTCAAGATCCAGAAGCTGAGGCACTGAAAGATTGAGTAACTAACTTACCCAAAGGTCGCCAACTAGAAAGTGACAAACCCAGGATTTCAACACAGGCAGTCTGGTCTTAGAGCATGTGCTTTTAAATCACTCTGCTATACTCATATAAAATAAATATGGAGAGGCATAGGAGAACTGAGGGATTGAAATCAGTTTCTTAGCACAGATGCTGTGGTCCTATGGGAAGACGTTAACTTTGAGACACACACTGAGCTGCTCAGAGAGCAGTTGAGAACATGGATATGGAGCTCGGTTGTCTGGTGCAGGCAGTTAACGGATGCCACTCCTGGTTTTCTACAAGCAGGGTAAAGGAGGTGCCCAGGAAGATGGTAAGCAGTGAGAAGAAAAGTGTAGAGGGAGGCAAACCCAAGATGCTTACAATATAACATTATATTTGGATATATGTAAATCACCTCTATTTACCTATATGGATGTATCTCTTTCTCATTACAAACAGAATTTCATTTCCTTCTGAAGAAGGGTTGCATCTTCATTTATCAGAAGACAATAAAAGCAATATTTTTTGAAAAAACAAATCAACTACTCAACAGCATTTTTCAACACTTCTTAATTGGCCTTAAATTATAGGAGAGGAAACTCACAGGAGGAAAGAGATTGTTAAGTGAGAATAAAGCTCTTTCAGATTATTTAGGAGCTATGTGGCTAACAGTCAAGCTACCCCAGATGTGCTAAGTCTATAAAATATATTATGTCAGCAAGATTTTATCAAACTATTTTTAAAAAGGGTTATTCCAAAAAAAAACCTCATTTGTATTGTTATAAGACATTGCAGCCAAAATATTAATGGAATGCCATGATCCAATGTGAAATCGTGGAAACTAAACACATCATTTTGGTAGCAAAGAAAATTTTGGATTACTTTCCCTTCTTCCAATTTCAATAATAACCTTCTTCGTTCTGCAACAATGAGATTCCATGTCACTAACACCATTAATCTGTCAGGTATGAACAATGCTTAACTCTGTGCTTTTCCCTGAAGATTTACATATAAAGCTGACAGCATCACTTGGCACCATGTTCTGGCTCTGCTCAGCAAAGGCACAATATTGGCAGGAAGTAGGATTAAATACTATATTCCATCCAAAAGATAGCCTAAATTGGAAAGAAATATTACAAAAAGCATTCTTACTCTTCGAACAAGTCTGATTGACCCAGACCTTCAGAATTTCAATTTTATTTACTGGTTAACAATAATATGTATTTAAGTTTTTTAAAAGTACATAAAATATGAATCTATCTAAAACATCCGCTTCTAATTACTATTTTACCCCCGAACATTATAACTTTGTATTTATTTTAAAGAAGTTAAACGTTTGATGAAGTTGATTCAGAAAAGCCCAGGTTGTGCCCAGGCCTTCACCTACTTCTTAACTGCCTTGGCCCCCAAACGACATTTTTTCCACTTACAAGTCATTAGTGAGAAGTAGTTATGGTGCCCCACCCAGATTCAACAGGGACTGAGGAATTTAATTCCTTGCTGGTTAACCTCCCAGAGATAACTCTGCATAATGAATTAGACAGCTGACATTCCAGTGGAAAGTTAATCATCTGTGCCTCAACATGGAAACAAGGGAAATAAACACAATAATCATCTTAGATAATTTTACTATGTATGATGGCAAAAGATACCATTCAATACCTTTGGGACTCTCCCTTTGTATTAATGGTGCATAATCTGTGATACTTGGTAAGTCACAGAAACAAAGTTGATATAGTTGATGGTTTTGTATGGACATTTTTTCCTGTTACTGAAAATTGTGATTATGTATCTATACCAATCTATACCAAAGGTCTGTCATGAAAATAAAGTTTACAAATGTAACCTGCTTTGAGGAATTAAAATATGATACATAAATCAAAATACCTGGTACAACTGGAGACTCCTCAGCAGATCTGACTATCTGCTACAAAGACCTCTGGCAGCCAAATTCTCTCTTTGGGATGCAGCCCTTGGTCCTGAAGACTTCACTCAACAGGGAAGATCAACAATGATCCACATTATACTGGCCTGTGAGTCTGAATTTCCAACTCTGAGATTCAGATACTTTCCTGCTTGTTAATGTCTGATCTGTACTGAAACAAAGACTTAAAATTTTAATACATTCTGAAATTTATCTGGCTACTTACTGTGTCCTTGGTGATCTTAGATCTCAACCCAGTGACTCTGACCTTTCCAGTTGGCAGAGAATTTTACAGTTGACCAACTGTTAGATCTTCCAGCCACTGGGAATTGTGATGACCATGTAATTCCTCCTACCAATGTAAGAAGGCTCCTGATAAACTTTCCATTACCTCACTGTTAGCATTTTACTCACCAGCTTCAATCCCTGTGGGCACTGACATTAAATCTATGGCAACCATTGATAGCTGTATTCCCTGATTTGTCTTTATGAAAGCATTCTCCTGACATACTTGAAATGATAAAAGCTTACCACTTGTTCCCTGTACCAGTAACAGTGAGTTCCTGTCCTATATAGAGGTGAAAATTGCTCAGACTGCTAGAAACCTGGTTTTCCACACTTTTTCTACCAAGGGGAAAATGGACTTAACATATTTGATTTTCTCTATGCCATTCAATTTCTCATTTTTCTTCTTCTCTAAGAGCTTTGAATGCTCCAAACAGGTGAGCCTAAGCATTTAGCTCTTCATATCAAAACATTCCTCTAAAAAAAAAATCCTTTCCATCAGAAAAGCAATCAAAATGAAGGTAAGTGTGTTTTGCATAAAACACTTAACTAGATTCTTACAATGTTGTACTGTCACTTAGCTAGACTCCTACTTTCTTATCAAAGTAGCTCATAATTCATATTACTTTTAAAACTCCTCCCAGTACTGGTAGCTTCCTACATAATCTATTCTATTAAGCTGTCAAAATGCTAGGAAACCTCTCTGGACTTCTTCACAAGCATAGATGAACGATCACATTCTTCACATCAAACATTTATTTGGAGCCAGTAGGATGTCTGGCACTACACAAAGCATTGCAGAGATTTCTCAAGATATGAATTTTAATTCTGTCTACCCAAGAACACAGGAGATCTTTCCATTGTCTAAGGTTTTCTTTAATTTCTTTCTTTAGTATTCTGTAGGTCTCATTATAGAGGTCTTTCACCTCTTTTGTTAAATTGACTCCCAGGTATTTTATTTTATTTTTTGAGACTATTATGAATGGGGTAGTTTTCCTAATTTCTCTCTGAGGATTCATCACTTATGAATAAGAATGCATTAGAGTTATGAGTGTTGATTTTATATCCTGCTACATTACTGAATTCATTTATGAGTTCTACCAAAAGTGCTATACAAATTCAATGTGATTCCAATTAAAATCCCAATGACATTCCTCAAAGAAACAGAGAAAGCAATTATGAAATTCATTTGGAAGAAATAAGAGATCCACAATAGCTAAAGCAATCCTTCGTAGGAAGAGCAAAGCAGGTGGTATCACAGTACCAGACCTTCAACTATACTACAAAGCAATAGTAACAAAAATGGCATCGTATTGGCACCAAAATAGGCAGGTAGACCAACGGTACAGAATAGAGGACACAGAGACAAACCCACAGAAATATAGTTGTCTCATACTTGACAAAGGAGCCAAAAACATACAATGGAGAAAAGACAGCCTCTTCAACAAATGGTGCTGGGAAAACTGGAAATCCATATGCAGCAAAATGAAACTAAACCCATATCTCTCACCCTGCACAAAATTCAACTCAAAATGGATCAAGGACCTAGAAATCAG
The DNA here is from genome assembly GCA_020662805.1 of Glaucomys volans. Lineage (NCBI taxonomy): Eukaryota > Metazoa > Chordata > Mammalia > Rodentia > Sciuridae > Glaucomys > Glaucomys volans. The sequence continues at coordinate 83,033 of JAJEJO010005784.1, read as the reverse complement.
ACCAGAGACCCTGCACTAATAGAAGAAAAAGTAGGTCCAAATCTTCATCATATCAGCTTAGGACCAAATTTCCTTAACATGATTCCCAAAGCACAAGAAATAAAAGCAGGAATCAATAATTGGGATAGATTCAAACTAAAAAGCTTTTTCTCAGCAAGGGAAACAATAGCAATGTGAAGAGAGAGCCTTCAGAGTGGGAGAAAAATCTTTGCCACACACACGTCAGATAGAACACTAATATCCAGAATTTTTAAAGAGCTCAAAAAACTTTACACCAAGAATACAAATAACCCAATCAATAAATGGGTTAAGGAAATGAGCAGACACTTCACAGAAGAGGATCTACAAGCAATCAACAGATATATGAAAAAATGTTCAACATCTCTAGTAATAAGAGAAATGCAAATCAAAACTACCCTAAGATATCATCTCACCCCAATTAGAATGTCTATTATCAAGAATACAAGCAAAAACAGGTGTTGGCGAGGATGTGGGGAAAAAGGTATACTCATATATTGCTGGTGGGGTTGCAAATTGGTGCAGCCACTCTGGAGAGCTGTATGGAGATTCCTTTGAAAACTCAGAATGGAACCATGATTTGACCCAGCTATCCTACTCCTTGCCCTATACCCAAAGGACTTAAAATCAGCATACTACAGTGATGCAGCCACATCGATGTTTTTAGCAGCCCAATTCACTATAGCTAGATTGTGGAACCAACCTAGATGCCCTTCAATAGATGAATGGATAAAGAAACTGTGGTATATATACACAATGGAATATTATTCAGCCATAAAGAATAACAAAATTATGACATTTGCAGGTAAATGGATGGAGTTGGAGAATATCATGTTGGGTGAAATAAACCAATCCCAAAAAACCAAAGGCTGAATGATTTCTCTGATAAGTGGTTGATGACACATAATGGGGGTGGGGGAAGGTAAGGGAAGAATGGAGAAAGGTTGGACTGTATTGAGGAAAATGAGGGGTGGGGAGGGGGCAGGGAAGGAAAGATAATAGAATGAGACAAACATCATTACCCCATGTACATGTATTAATACACAAATTTTATGATTCTATTAAGTATACAACCAGAAAAATGATAGCTGTACTCCATTTGTGTACAATGAACCAGAATGAAAAAAAAAAAAGATGTGAATTTACCTTCTTTAGTGGTGCCAGGTTCCTAATATACACAAAATGCATATTTGCTGAATGAATAGGGAAGTGAATTAGGAATGATTGGAATGTGGGATAGTGAACTGGAGCCCCTCCCTAAGCATGGGCAGCACCATCCATTAGGATGGTGGCTTGGATGGAATAAAAGTTGGAAGAACAAGGAAGCAGATGCAGATGCAAGCTAGACTCTTCTTGAATAGGTTCTTGATTGCTGCTTCAATCGTCTGAGGCTATCAGACTCTGATTTCTTCACTCATCCAAAGCGGACTCTGCCAGTGATTCTCCATTTAGTTTCCAGAAGCCTTGGTCTTGGACTAGGGTAGCACTGTTGATTCTTCTTGTTCTGTGGCTTTCGCCTCTTGAACTGCTCAGCTACTGGTTCTTCCACCTCTCTAGCCTGCAGACGGCCATTGTGGACTATCCAGCTTCTAGTCGTGTAAGCCAACCTAATAAATCCCCTTTTTATAATACTACTTCCTGTTGATTTTGTTCCTCTAGAGAATCCTGACAAATACAACTGTAGTATCTCTTGTGCTATTATGTGCCATTCCCTTCCATAAGCCCTATAGAAAACAGACTCATAATGCTCTTTTATCAAAAGAATACTTACTAAAACATCTGCCTTGAAAATGAACATTATTGACTGACTTATGTTGGAGCCAATGAAGTCACAAATGATTTCAACATATTAAAACTCAGTGGTTCCCTAGACAGCAAAAGGATAACTGGCATCAAGTTATTACCTGATGCTCATATTCAGAATGCAAGAAGCAAATTACATTAGTAAAGGATATAGCAGGTAGAAGCAATAGACTATAATGTTAACTCACCAAAAGTAAAACATAATCATCATAGCCAGGAAAAATTGGAGAGGAAAGAACAGAGAAAGGAAATTTATATCCTAGGACTAAAGGGAATGACTATGAAAGGCTTGCCTCATGACCATCATCTACATTCACAGTGTTTGCAAAATAAAGTTTGAAATGCTTACTTGGTAAACAAGACATGCTATACTCTGACCCTAACAGTTATGATCAGTCTCAACTCCACCTTCTTCTTCTTTGCCTTCTGGATACATAATTGACCTATAGAGCAATTTACTAGATTATAAACTCATTGATGGAGGCAGAGTATCCAATCAGCATTTTAGTACTTAACTCAAATATGAACACAGACAAGGATCATCAGACATTGAAGGACAGCCACCCACATGAAAGGGACTCAAATAAATCACAAAAGAAATCCAGCATAAAGACTATGCAGAGAATAGAGAATAGTTTTCAATTTTTTTCCTCAGAGTTAAGAATAAAAAACCAGGATGCCCTAAAGAAAAGGAACAAAGAACAAGAAAGAATAATTGTAATTTAACAATAAAAGAACTGGAATTAAAAATAAATAAGTTACAGAACTGGAAGATAAAGTCAGGAAAATCTTACAGAAAGTAGAATAAAGTAATTAAAAGGATGGACTACAGAAAAAATACATTAAGAAAATTAAAGGATCATTCAAGAAGCCCAGTGTCTGACTATGTGGCTCCACGATGTAGTGTTTTGCTCACTGCTGCAGAATTACAGTGCCTGGCAGAGAGGAAAAGCACAACTATTTGTTGAGTGGATAAGTGAGTGTTCCAAAAAAAAGAATAAAGAGACCATATGGGATTAAAAGAAGAAAACAAATACTCCCCCAAAATTAAAAACATGTATCATGAAATAGCCCACCAAGGGTCCAGCACAATTTTCTTTAAAAAAAAAAAAAATCAAGCTGGGTGCAGTGGCACATGCCTGTGATACCACTGGCTTGGGAGGCTCAGGCAGGAGGATTGCAAATTCAAAGCCAGCCTCAACAAAGGTGAGGCACTAAGCAATTCAGTGAAACCCTGTCTCTAAATAAAATACAAAATAGGGCTTGGGATGTGGCTCAGTGGTCCAGTGCCCATAAGTTCAATCCCTGGTACCATCTCCCCCCAAAAAATCAATACTCATTTTCATGAAATTTCATAATCAGGGATAAAAAAAGGATCCTAAACCCATACTCAAAGAAATAGAAAGCAGAATACTTTGAATGTCTCAAAAGAATATTAGAGGCTCACCGGGTGTGGTGGCACATGCCTGTAATCCCAGCAACTCGGGAGGCTGAGGCAGGAGGATCATGAGTTCAAAGCTAACCTCAGCAACTTAGTGAGAATCTAAGCAACTCAGGGAGACCCTGTCTCTAAATAAAATACAAAATAGGTCTGGTGGTGTGGCTCAGTGGCCGAGTGCCCCTGAGTTCAATCCCCGGATCAAAAAAAAAAAAAAAAAAAAAAGATTATTAGTGGAATGAGACAGATATCATTACTCTATGAACATGTATATCACATGAATGGTATGAATCTACATTGTGCACAACCATAGAAACAAAAAGTTGTACCCATTTGTGTACAATGAATCAGAAGGCAGTCTGTAAAAATAAAAAATTTAAAAATTTAAAAAGAATATTAGATTGTAAATTAGAGGAATAAGACTTCAAATTTTAAAAGAAATTATTTCTGAGTTTAAAACTATTCGTCAAATGATATGGTATATTGCAGACGTTTTTGAATGTGAAAAGTAATAGAACATTTATGTTTCAGATATTTTTTCTCCAAAATCTGTTGGAGGATATATTCTACCAAAGCAGAAGTAAAACCAAGAAAGAGGTAGACTTAGACTATGAAGCATAGGATCCAATATCAGAGAGAATTACCAGGATGGAGTAAGAATAGGAATTCCTAGGTTGACATTAAAGAGAAGGCCCTGGATGACAATGGTTCACTAAACCTGAAGAGCAATTAGTTCATATGGAAGCTAGAAAATAGAAGTTTCCAGAAGGAAAGTCTCCAAAACGGAAGAAAAACTGTAACCAACAGATTCAACAAATGTGACCATGTGAAAAATTACAGAGCTTTTGCTCTGTAATTTGCTCAGAGTGGAAAGACCTACATAGATTCAAAGAAAACCAAGCAAGTATAAAAACAAAAACAAAAAAACTCAGGAAAAAAAATTATACATGAAAGGAAATTTACCATGGCTCAATGTTAAATATGTTTACATAATCATAAAGCTAAAAACACTGAAGATATATTAAATGAAAATTTAACCTAGGAATACAGGAGAATGTAGGGAGGGAATAAGAGAACTAAAATCTTTGAGTCCTAAAGCAGGAGGGAGGACATGGTAGAGATTCATGGGTTTCTATTCTAAGCTCTCTATCATTATTTGACCTTCTAATCTGCATGCATAGATTATTTTGATCACAATATTAAAAACATACTTTTTTTTTTTGGAGGGGCTGGGAATTGAACTTAGGACCTTGGGCTTACAAGGCAAGTACTCTACCAAAAAAAAAAAAAAAAAAACCCTACATTTTTAAAAAGCACTGTACTGTATTATCAGACTGGCAACAAATTTTTTAAATTTTATTTTTAACCATCAAATTTGGTATCCACTGGATTTACAAATTAGAAGTTTCATCAAATTTAACCAGAAATTATTTAGTACCTTAAGTTTCAAATAATTATTTGTTTCCATATATTGCCACCTGAGAATAACCAACATGATAAGCAACAATAAAAAAGTCACATCAATATTTGGTCAACAATGTGTGATCTGGAGAACACTGTCTGAGTTACACTAGCCATGTGACCTTAAGCAAACCGTCTCACCTTCCTTACCTTGCATAACTATTATGCAAAATGAGGACTGTTCTGGTACCTACTTCATCAAGTAGTTACAAAGGATTCTGAGTTATTTCATGGAAAGTACTGAGAACAGGGGCTGACATAAAACAAACACTGATTAAATTATTAATTACTGATTTCAATTATTTTAAAATAAAGAGCTTCTACAAATCAGCAAAACATTACTGATTTATTGTATACATTTTTTGGTTATTAGAAAGACATTGGTAAAGCTGAGAGTGGTGGCGTGGTCCTATCATCTCATTGACTGGGAAAGTTAAGACAAGAGGATCACAAGTTCAAAGTCATCCTCAGCAACTTAGTGATCCTAAGCAACTTAGCAAGACTCTCTCAAAATAAAAAAAAAAAAAATGATTAGGGACATAGCTCAGTGGTGAAGCTCATCTGGGATAAATCCCCAGAAAGAAAGAAAGAGGTGGGGGGAAGGAGGGAGGGAGGGAGAAAGGAAGGAAGGGAGGGAAAGAAAAGGGGAGGGAAAGGGAAGGGAAGAAAGGAAAGGAAAGAAAGGAAAAGAATAGAAAAGAAAAAGAAAGCCAGCCAGCCATTTGCATTTTTCAACTTGTATATTATTCATACTTCATATTTTTTTCTACTTTGTCTCCCTGCTCCTTACTTCAGCATTTATTATATTATTGGGACAACTACTAAGTTTTGTTAAGTAAGGAGAAAATGATGAAAGAATTATGCTTAGGTAAATAACTTTAGTACCACAGAGGAAAAGGCTACAAGAAAACAGTGGCTCTTTAGCCACAGTGGGAAAAAATGAAACTCATCCTGTACTGTAAAAAAATTTAAGTTACAAATTGTAAATGAAAATTATCCTGTGAGATTGCAATTCATCCATCAGTGTGGAATACAAGCACTTGGCTATGTCTCCAGTTCTTAATGCCTTTCTGAACTGCCATTTTTCATTATTGTCAGGCAGATTTTAAATGAAGAAGGAGAGCTTTGCACACTTGCTGCCCTTTAGCAGGGCAAATATGCAGCAAATGGCACAAGAAGCCTTGAACCAACCTCACGTTCTTAGACTGTTTTTCATTCAGTATGGCTGAACTAAAAGGATCTCCAAAATAAATCTGCCTCCCAGCAGGAAAAAGAAATAAAGGCAAAATAAATAAATTAAAAAGCCCTGAGTCCTGTACCATAGAAAAATCAAACTCTACAGCATGCTGAAGGATGGCTTTCGATAAAGACTGCTGGAAATAGCTTCTGGCTAGGTCCACATTTTCAGCACAATCGCATGTTGAGTGTAAGGGGAAATGCCTTTCTTCAGCCACATTTCCTCTCCATAAACAAGATGTTCTCAGGACAGCCTTCAGAGGCCCCACCCTCTAGGCCCTACTGGAATGGCTGGCCTCCCCAACATAACATGCCCAGCAAATTTAATCCAGCCTCAAAGAAAGAAAAATTTAAAAAGTTTCTTCTCAAAACCAAAACCGAACCAAAAGAGGAAACTCTGACATTTATATTACCTTTTTGTTTTCTAGGATTGCCATGAGGACATGAGGATACAGTGGGCAAAACACAGACTGAGTTAAAAACCTCGTGGTAACAACAAAACAGAGTCAATATTTCTGGGTCTACATTTCTTCTTTATAAAATAGTGGTGATTCCTATTCATAGACCTTATCATACCCTTGAGAAAATCAAACAAACTAACAGATGGTAAATGATCTAAATGAATTGTTTTTTTCTAATTGATAAAATTTACTATTTTAACATATACTTGTTGAATATGCCCAGAACTGTTCTAAGTCTGAGGCACACATTCCTTATCTCTAGTGAATTTCCATTTTTTAAAAAATATATAAATATTCATGCATCTATATATACATAAATCACACACACACAAACACATGCATGCCTACATACATGTATTATTTAAAATTCTTCTGGCAGATTTTTTTCTTGCTCACAGGTAGTCATTTTTTGCTCTGCTCAGGACGTCAATGGATTGGAGAAGTCCAATTATGTTATGGAGGGTGGTCTGCTTTATTAAAAATCTACTGATTTAAATATTCATCTCAGCGCATTCACAGGAACATGAAGAATAGTATTTGACCAAGTACCTGGCTGGTAGTCTAGCGACAGTTATCTACAACTAAATACATACAAGCACACCCTGACATGCAAAGAGGTACATGTAAAACCAGGAAATCTGAATAAGATCAGTGTTTCATACCATGTCAAATTCCTGCTAGTTTAATGTTGCAATATGTTAGCACTAGAGAAAACTGAATAAAGGATGTGTGGAGTTGCTCCACATAATGTCAAATTCATGTGAACCTACAGTTGTCTCAAAACAAAAAGTTCTATTAAAAAATATTTACAGTCACATGGTAGCATTGTTTATAGTAGTTTCAGACAGGAAATAAATTCAGTGTTCATCAACAGGTGATAAAAGAAGCAATGATGGCATCCTATGAAGAAAGAGAAATCACAAATTGTTTCTACATGCAACACTATAATTAATCTCCCAGAGATTATTTAAACTGAAAGAAGCTAGTAGTTCATTATGTAGAGTTCTATCAAACAAAACTAATCTATGATGACAAGAATTAGAGCAGTGGATAACTGAATGAAAGAGAGGAACAGGAGTGACTGCAAAGGCACCTGAGGGGCTTTATAGGATAACAGAGATACTTCACATCTTGATTAGGGTGGTGGTCACAGTACATACATTTATTGACATTAGTCAAAGTGGATCCTAAATCTGTGCATTTATTATATGTAAATTAAACTTCAATGAGTTACATATTTTCTTTAAAAACCGTTGACCTAGCTGTAGCAAAGAGAAGGATATTGAGAATAGAAGTGAGGAAGCAACATTTGGGGAGGTCCTGTTGCAGGTGTCCCTGATCCCAGATGGCCTTAAAGGGTAGGGTACATCAGTCAAGGAAATTGGGGATGTTGAGTAAAAAAGTCCAAGAAATCAGAAAGGTAAACCTTCTTTTTTTCTGTTCCAACATCTATTTACACCATAGAATATGTGGGAAATAAGAACCCTAAGGTCCATTCTTCAGTGAGATACTGTTAATGATGACTTACAATTTGCATGGGGTAAATTTGCATTTTCTCATAAATATTTAATTAGTATTACCTTTAAGTTTTACATAAAGAAAAACAACAACAACAACAACAACAACTTGTCAGGAACACACTTAACTTATCATGCCCTTCCTTGACTGTGCACTTTGATTACTGTGCATTTCCAGAGAATGAACAAATGGGCCAGGAGATTAAATGACCTGGAAAATATTGATTGGTGGTCTGGATATCCATACTTGGCAGGAGAGAGAAATATGCAGAGACTGAAACACATTCCAGAGAAAAGTGAGCTTAGAAGATGAAGCTATTAGCTTTTTTATTAATGGCTTTCCACTGCCTCCCCCTGACTGTGTTCTTAAAGCAGCAGCATGCAGCTCTAGCAAACAACCCAGGAGCCTAAAAGGAAATCTGGTAAGGACCTAAATAGCTCCCCACCAACTGTGGCTTCTGGGGTTGATTGGATTCCAATGCCCATCCACAGGAACCTGCAACTCTCCTGCAGAAATCAGTTCTAGGAAATTGTATCAGTGTCTTAATTTGAAAGAAAGAAAGAAAATATGACATGAAAGATTTCTGAGATGCTGAATTTAAAAAGAGCACTCAACTATTCTTGGGTCAGTTACCTAATCTAAAGGATCAATTCTTCACTATCAAAAGCAATTTTCCAAACTTTGAATGTATGTTTTCTTCTGCAAAACCTCTTACTTGACATTTACATCTGCAGCTAGTGAATTGTGAGTCTCTTCCCATGCAAACTTGTAGCAAATCCACCAAGTGTTAATTTCCAATCTGGATCCAGGTAATAGGTGAGCTATTGAAACCAAAAAGCCATGTCAGTCACTAGTTGCCTGCTTCCCAGTTTCCTTGCTATGAAAATAGGGACAGAAATATTTCTTTCGCCATCTTCTGAAATGGATGTTGTGAAGATTAAAGAAATGAATGAATATACCTAAAAATAAACCGTGTTTTGGGTATTACAATGGTACTATTTGATGTGTATTTGAAAAGAGACTTGATAGAAGAGATGGATTTAATACTACATATTTGATACAAGTTTGAGAACTAACTTTTGTTTTGACTATATGGCCCACCAAAAATAAATAAAAATTTTCCCATGCAACTAAAATATGAAATATTCACAATTCCAATGGGTTTGAAAATTAACCTTTATATTTGGTTTTATGCAGAATGACCATCATATGAACTAGAGTCAGCCAAACACAAAGAAAAGCTTATCACAATAAAATAACTCTAAGCAAGTTCATGAATTTTCATAACTTTAAGAAACTACTTGATACTGAAGATCAAAGCACATAATAAACAAAACCAAATATAAATCATTAAGTAAATATTCTCTATTCTTCCCATTTTGCTTTAATAATGAAAAATAAAACCTATCTATAATGAAATGTTAAAACAGGCCAAGGAACTCTATTCAAATATTTGTACAAAGGGCTCACCCATGTCTAGAATAAGAAAAAAAAAAGTCCTAAAATTCATATGGAAGAATCAAAAACCCAGACCAGCCAAGACAATACTGAGCAATAAGAACAAGACTGGAAGCATCACAATGCCTGATCTCAAATTATACTAGAGCCAAAGTAACAAAACAGCATGGTACTGATATCAAAACAGACATGTTTTTATGAAGACCTGTGTAATAACATAGAAGACATAGAGACAGAACCACATACTTACAGTCATCTGATACTTGACAAAGGTGCCAAAAACACATATTGGAGATCAGATAGTCTTTTTAAAAGATGGTGCTAGAGAAAATGAATATTCATATACAGAAGAATAAAACCAGATCCCTATCTTTCATACTGCACAAAAATCACCTCAAAGTGGATCAAGGAATTAGACCAAAAACACTGAAACTGTTAGAAGAAAACATAGGATCAATACAACATATTGGCACAGGGACCAATTTCCCTAAAAAGACCCCTAAAGCTCAAGAAATAAAACCAAGAATCGATAAGTGGGATGGCATCCAATTAAAAATCATCTGCACAATAAAGGAAACAAGAACCTGAAGAGAAATTCCACAAAACAGGAGAAATTTGTTCTATTTTTACACACTGAGTTTTGATTAATTGTACACAAATGAGGTACAACTTTTCATTTCTACAGTTGTACACCATGTAGATTCACACCATTTGTGTATCTTTGCCAGCTACTTTGGTTTTTTGTTTTTTTGTTTTATTGGTACCAGGCATTGGTTCCAGGAGTAATTTACCGCTGAGCCAAATCCCAGCCCTTTTTATTTTGGGGGACAGGGTCTCACTAAATTGCTTAGGGCCTGGCTAAGTTGCTGTGGCTGGCTTTGAATTTGCAATCCTCCTGATACACTCCCGAGTTGCTGGGGTCACAGGTATACACACCATGCCCGGCTACCAGCTAGTTATTCTTCTGTCTGGGGATTAATATCCACAATATATAAAGAACTCAAAAAGATCAAAACAAACAAACAAACAAACAAATAATCCAGTCAATGAATAAGCCAATGAACACAACAGACATTTCTCAAAAGAGAAAATACAAATGGTCAATAATTATGTGAAAAATGTTCAATATCCCTAGCAATCAGAGGAATGCAAATCAAAACTTCAACAAGGGCCAATGGCAGAGTGTTTGCCTAACACGTGCAAGGACCTGGATTCAATGTTTAGTGTACATAGTTCACAATAGGCAAGTTAGGGAACCAGCCCAGGTGCTCATCAACAGACAAATAAATTAAGAAAATGCCATATATACATGATATAATTTTACTCAGTCATAAAGAAGAATGAAATTATGTTATTTGCTGATAAATGAATGGAAATAGAGAACATCATACTAAATGAAATAAGCCAGAGTCAGAAAGTCATGAGTGGAGTGTTCTCTCTCATATGCAGAAGCTAGATGTGGGCAGGAGAGAAAAGGAATAAAAAGGGGTTATCTCATGAAAATAAAAGCAAGGGCAACAGAAGAAGGGATTGAGAGGGAGGGATGAGGGGAGGGCATGGGGAAGTACTATGGGCAAAATCTACCAAATTATGCTATGTCTATGTGCATATACAGCACAATATACCCGCTTATGTATATAATAATACACTAATTAAAATAAAAACAATAACAATAATAGAAGGGAGATCTGTAGAGTAGAGCAAGTGGATCTGGGGAGGGCAGTAAGGGTAGGTTTTGGGGAAGGAGATTGACTGAATTATGCCACATACATGTATAAATATGACATAATGAATCCCATTATTGTATATAATTATAATGTTCCACTAATAAAATAGCTGTGTTTAGACTGAAATTTAAACAGAGACTTCTTCCACATGCTTTCAAATAGAAAGCTTCAATAATGCTTATAAAAATATAAGTGTATTCCAATCAATATGTATACTATTTTCTATTGCATATGAATCTGTTAAGGAAACTATTGACCTAAGAAACTATCTGCCAGAGTCTTCAAGATTTCACCCAAAGAAGCAATTTGTTTTAGTTTCTACCACCACACCTTCTTATCCAACTCAAGGCTCCATGTATGAGTCCCAATGAGTTGCTTTTCTGTGTTTCACTTTTTCAAACACTTCTAGGAAGGTTAAAAATAAGTATACTGATTTGCTTGAAAATATGCTCTCTACTGTTCTTTCACAAGTGGTCACTAACAAATGCGTTTTGACCAAAAAGAATATGTTTCCTTAAGTGACTCTCACCCCTTATTACAAATGCATTATTGTTGATTAACCCATTTGTCTTCCTCTCTTTCCACATAAAAATATTTCCCAGGCTAGGATTTTAAAGAAATCTAAGTTTTGGGAATCAAACTCCAAGTATACATATGGAAAATATAGGTCTTACTTCTCTGGATTTGAACCCAATTTATAAAGCTTTGTTCAACCTTACTTTCCAAATGTCAAAATAGTCACCATGGGACGTTAGAATACTAACCATACATTTGATATTTTAAAAGTTAGATACACCTCCAATCTTCAATTAAAAATGTAAATTTGGTAAAATAGATATATGTTTTGGGTTGGTAAATTTTTCAAAATATGGCAAATAAGTATGTAACCATATTCATAATAGAGTGATTAACAATTTAATGTATCTTTTCCTTTATAATACTGAGAATATTGAATTTAGCCTGTAACAGGACAGTGGGGAGCTAAAGCTCCAAACCTGTTTTTGTGTCTTGATAAAGGAAAATTCAAAGTCAGACATGAAAAGTCAAGCAAGAGGATTTTACTGTGAGTAAAAGTATAGTAAGGCTCAAGCAGAGAGCACTCGAGAGAGACAGTAGGTTATCTAGGAGTGGAGAATGACAAAGGAAACAGTGCTGCTTCCAAATCTGTTACTGTTTGACATGTGTCAGGAGACCAGGGTCCATCTTCTGCAGTCTTCACCATCAGATATTTATCTCCTCCTTCACATTGGGTATAGGAGTTTTTGACCCTGGTTGATCTTCTCTGGAAATGTCATGGTCACCATCCTATTCAAGGGGCTTTATCTACAAGCCAATTCTATGTGAATGTGGGTGTCGGGGGTCAATCACCTGGCAGACTTCAACTTAGTGCAGCTACACTACTAATGAAATTTCCTTCTGAAATACATTGAGAAGCCTATGGCCATAAATCCTAACTTTATGATGACCTCAGTAGACCCTGCTAGGAGTTAGTCCCACTCATCTTTCTTTCTGGAAGTATTTCTTAATTGTCTCCCTTTGTTTCCATGTGTTTATTCTCAGGGTTAGTACTCCTGTTGTTGTTCTACAAGTTACTCTATTGCTCACTGATGGCAATTTCACAGAAACCTTGTGACCCTGTTGTGTTATTGGTTCACATTTCATTGCTCATTACTATTACCGAACAAGCCTATTTTCATTTCCCTTGGCTGCCAGGAAACTGACAGTCCAATTTGCTGCTCATTACTAAATTATCCTCTTTTTGAAACAACTTGTTTTCTTTCCCAAGTTATGGAGCATTGTCTAGTAATAACTCATTAGTTTTATTGTGCATGTGTTACATAGAGTAACCTTTCTCAAATCTCTTTCAGGGAACAGGTAGGATACAAGGAAAGCACACACATACTTAAAATCAAGTGGTTAAGTTTTGATTTTAGTCAAAATTACCAGTCCACAAATACATGTCTTATAAAAGCATTTAAAGTCACATTCCAACAAATAAAGTACATTCTATTTTAGCTAACATATTAGCAATTTTCAGGCCTAAGGGGCCGTTCATTAAAATGAAAGAATATCAGAGAATCTAAGAACACAATAATGGTTTGTGTCAATTTTAAAGCCAAGATTTATAAAGGCCTATTATGATTCCAGTGACATTTCCTTTCTATTTTCCTACATCAGCAGGAACCTCCTGAGGGAATAGATTGTTGTTTGCTGATGAGATGTGGCTGTGAGGGAAGCTATGCTGGATGCCAAGTGAGAAACTGTAAAATGAAGTATAATCATACGTGGAGCTCCTAACACTTCACCTGTCCTATAAATAGACCTGTCTTGAGTAGGCACTAATTTTCTTCAAAACCACACAGTTACACCTAATAAGTGTTAGAAAGCTATAGAACTATGCTCCATTGAACTAGATGTACTTTGGAAATTTTGTTTTAAAGTATGACTAAAGTTTATTAAAGATCTAAAGAGATGTAAAAGCAAATTTGCAATCAGAGTCATTGACTGACAAATCAGAGACAAATCTCTCATGCACTTTACATCTTTCTCAAGGTTTTTTCCACAACATGAATCTAACCCCAACAGCCTTATTTTCACCGGAAGATCATATACTATTTTGTGAGGCTACTTCTTACTAATTAATATATTTTATATTTGAATAGTGTTTTTCTGTGTACAGGACTTTCATGTACTGATTATCTCATCTAAGCCTCATCATTCTGGGAGAACAAAATATATTCACATAAAAGCATAAGATGAAGTTCACAAATAGAGCAAATATACAGAGTTAAACCAGGCTCTTTCAGAATATAGAAATTTAATAGTTTGAAGTTTTCAAACCCATGATAATGCTCTTTGATATATAGAGCTCACGGAAAAGCTTTTATGAGTCACATTTGTATGGAATGCTGCTTTCTAGGACAAACTATAAACCATTGACACAAACAAGAGGAGCAGACAGGTAAACAATAACACCATGATTAGTGTATGTAACAATAAGAAAAAAGTTAGACTTTTATTAAAGCTCAAATGTATAGAAGTGATGGTAGGTAGATGGAATTTATGACTTGATTTATTATTTATTTCAAGATTATAAAATGAATTTGAGCTTCATGAATTCCCACAGGAACTCTTTGAGATAGGTGCTTTATGAGCATTTGATCCTCTGGGAAACTAAGGGTCAGAGATTAAGACACGTCACTCAAGATCATTCATCTAATAAGTAGTCAAAGGGAGTTGCTAAGCCCAGGCAGCTTGGTTCCCTACAACTTGCCTCTACCCTTGCTCTCCTTCTTGGAGAAGTCATCTGCTAGGGTGAGTGGGAACTTGGAACTGCCTAAAAGAAGAGGGAGGGAGACTAGGGTTGTAGCTTGTCTAATTCATGAGAGGCACTGAGTTCAATCCTCAGCACCACATAAAAAAATGAATAAAATAAAGTAGTGTGTCCACCTACAACTAAAAATACATTTAAAAAAAAGAGGGGAGGGCAGGGCTTATCTTATGACCCAGTGGTCCCTACCAGGCACGGTTTGAGAAAAAGCAAGTAAGATAACTCTTAAAAATCCTCACCTCACTAACTTACTACAATTAGAAGTTTCCTTTTTAGGATTTGTTTTTAAATACCACTTCAGGTCTTCAGAATGTGTTCATTCACTATTCAACTCCTTCACCTGCAACTGTACAGGGGTAACAATGACTCCTATGACACCTGTGTGAAAGAAGTGGGAAGGCTATGTCCAGGATGGTGCCTAGACATAAACTCACTGAGAGGAAAAGGTAACCAAACTAAACCTGCTTCAAATATGAGCTGAGGACCAGGGCAGGAAATAGACAGTATAGAGCAGGGCTCCCCAAACACAAAGACTTGCACCCATAGAAACAGAGACTTAGTAGAAGATCACCCATCAAATGAGGCCAGAGGGATAGAAAGGAAATGGCAAGCCTTGAAGGCTTTAAAACTAGGGGCAAAGGCCTTGGTAACAAGAAACTGCCAGGGAGCATTCAGAGAAGAATCAGACTAGAAAGACAGATTGGTTAATTTGGCACCACAGTGTGGAGTCCCGCCAAGCCTTAAAGGCCTCAAGTCAGGAAGATGGCAAGCCACCAAAGGGTAGAAGGTGGCACCAGGTGCAACCTTATTCAAAGACCATCCTAGAAAACACACCAATGACAGAAAGATCAATGACAGAGAACAGGTTCTTATTTATAACCTTTTTGGGAAAGATTGGGCAAAGCAGCTTTGCAGAATCTCCAGTTTTACCCCAGAGGCAACTCGACTGGAGGTTGATGCACAGCCTTTCTACTTTCTATTTACACCACCCTCAGAAGCTCAGAGGGGGTGTGAAAATTAAACTCCCCTTCAAAAAGAGATAATGTTTCATATCTATTTCTAAGAAGAGAAGACAGACAGACAGACACACACACACACACACACACATACACACACATTACTGTGACAGAAGATAAGGAGATACAGTTTTGGTGATGGGGTGGCATAGGAAACAAGGCTCTCCAGCAGCAGGATTATAGAAACAGTGTTTGTGAGATGTATTTTTCCAGAAGGAAAGAGAGAATCAAAGGATGCACATAAAATCAGAGCAAAGGAGGAATAAGAAAGGGTTTCAGGAGCAGACAGTACACTGAGTACCAATCTGATAGCCAGACACTATAAAAGATAAGGTTTGGATCCAAATGCCCAGGCAATCCAGCACTGGGATAGCTTAGGATCTGTGAAATAAACATAAGAGAGAAGGGACATAAAATGACTGAGCTGAGAGCTAAGTAATAATTCCTAGACTCAGATTCTAACAGTAGCAGTGTACCTCTTACTGGGAAAAATAAGTATTTTATATGTATAGAAGAATGATGTGTGTTAATTCTCAAAGGAGGATTAAACATCTATCTCTAATGTATTACATTATTTAAACATTCTCAAAGACTTATGTTGAGTGTTCATTCTTGGAAAGATGATAAAACTATCCACGATACTGTATTCTGACAATGGTAAATTATTTGCTTTATATGCTGTCTCCCACCTTTGTATAATCTCTGTACTGGGCCAAATAGGAGAGACCTCTGAACTCTGTATGCCAGCTCATTCCTGGATATTATCATCACAATTAAGAGTAAATGCTATGCCCTCTGCCAGTGTTTTTTTAAGTGCTTGAGCAGTCAAATATCTTAGAAACCTGACTATATTTTGTAGGGGGCTCCCCAAGTCTTTGTTAAATAAATACAGAGAGATAGAGCTAGATGGAAACAAAAGTAAGCTCATATATATTCCCTATGTTGGAAAACAAGAGACTAGGACATTTGGATTAGCTTTTTATAACATATTACTTAGCCTACAAGTTTTCCTTCTCAAACCTTATTTCAATAATGCTAATATTATAGTAGCTATCATCCTTTCACAGTTTATACTGTGCTAAGCATGTGGATTTGACAATTAGTTTTCCCCAAATAATCCTTCAAGCCCCAATTTACAGAAAGGGAAACTTAGACCTGGGTATCTTAGGCAATTTCCCCCAAGAACACACAGGACTCGAAAGTGGAAGAAATGAAATTTGACCATAAATCTGTCTGACACCTACATGCTTACCCCTTGGCTCCTAAGCACAGTATTGCCACCTGGGAATATACAATGTATAAGTCATGGTTCAGTCTTCAAGGAATCCATATGAATAGTGAAGAGAGACAGAGAAAAAAGAATAGTTATAATTCATAATATGAGGGAACTCTATAAGACTACACACATTTAGCAACTGCCAGGCTTAGTGTGAACTGGCAGGTATGTTTACACTGGTCCTTAGAATAGGTACAGTCTGGCAGTGGGGGAGGGCTCTGGAGAGCTAGGGGAGGGAGTATACAGCCAAGTGAACTTCTCATCAGCTGATCAGATCCATTCTTAACACCATTAGAATCAGTCATTGAATGGAATCGCCAGTGAGGAAGATTCTAATTTTAATGCTCACTTTTCAAAATAAGCCCCAAAGAGGTTCAATAAAGATACCCAGGTTTATGTTAAATGATTGATTGTTGGCTCTTATTTCAGGCACTCTAGCCAATTGGGCATGAGGTCATTGCATATTTCAAAGCAGTTTCCCCAAGTTCATTAGTAAGAATCTTATGTAATTTAAATCCAAAGTTTCACTCCAAATATATTGCTTTTCTTTCTTCCCCTTTATCTTGTCACTGAGGAAATTAAACTGAGCAGGAACAAGTTGCTTTTCACAAAGCCTACTTGTTATGATTTAATACTCTGTAATATCAGTAAGATTATATCTAGTCAAACAAATTAATTTAACACTTTGGAAGTATCTAACAAAACATAGAAGGTACATAACCCCTGGTAGAGCAATTAGACCACTCAGCGCTTAACCTGTAGAAATCCCCACTCAGGCAGGCAGGGTGAAGCATATATAAGGATGCTCAGTGTAATCCTGCTGTAAGAGCGAAACCTGGAAGCAACATAAATGACCACCAACTGGAAAATAGTTAAATAAGAATTCCATGTAGCAGCTAAATGAACTTAATCTATATATACTGACATACCTGGATCTCCAAGAAATATTAAGAAAATTATCAAGTTGTTGAAATGTGTGATAAGACACCAATTTTGTAGAAAAACACCCACACCCAATCATGTACATCTGGATCTCTTTCTTTCTCTATCCACATATGTATGTACATATGTACATACCTACACACATACATATATGCATATATAAATGCATAGAGGTTGGGATTTAGAATAATATTTAAAGGAGACTTTATCTGTTCCCATTTACTTACACTATAGTTGTAAAAATAATGAATTTCTATATTATTCATATAAAGATAAAAAAATTTAATTTAAATTTAAGATAGCAAATGCACCTTTATCAGAAATCAATCCATTGCAAATCATTTTTAACCAACAATTAAAGTTTACTACTCCATATGTTTTAGGGGCTTTTTTCCCCTCTTTAAAAAGAAAGATGAAACTTTTATATTCTGATGTAAATTCAGTATTATAGAACTACAAACATGCCTGACAACTCAGTGAAAACAGGACACACTCTTCCCCTTTTCTGAGCATCACAAAATGAGTGTCTAAAAATTTTTGAAAGCAAAGAAATGAACCAACCAATGAATAAATGACAGCCTTTAAATATTATGTTCATGTTTCTCAGCACTGGCCAAGACATAAAATCTGGCAACTGGTGTAGAGATATTAGGGAACATTCATGAAAAAATTAAAAATCTCTTTTATTCTGGACATTATGTCATTAAATTTTCTCTTAAGACTTTGAACACAAGCAGTGTTAATATATGTTAATTAATTAACATAAGTTGACATTTTAGGGTCAGTTTCCTAAATCCTCATTAGTTATTAAATATGAATACATTTTTTAAAAAAATTTGAAACCACTGTTTCAAATTAAATCTTTTAATTTTTAAAGCTTTCATTTCAGTGCTTGGCTAAGAGTCAAAATTCCACTTCAATTTGGTGTGTATCATACTTATTTTAATGAAATTCAAAAGTTCTATAACATTTTTCAGCAGAATCCAATTAATTAGCAGGAAAGTAGAGGTTCAACAACATCCCCACAATATAATTACAAACCACATATCTAATTAGGGGTTAGGATCCAGAATACATAAGGAATGCAAATAACTCAATAGTGAGAAAACAATCTGATTGAAAAATGGGCAAAGGGTTTCAAAAGAAAACATACAAATGGCCAACAAGTATATGAAAAGATGCTCAACATCCCTAATTATCCGAGAATGGCAGATCACCACCACCAAGAGATATTACTTCACACCTGTAGGAATAGCTATTATAAAAAAGACAAAGGATAATAAGTGTGAGCAAGGACATGGGGAAGAGGAGCTTTCAAAACCCCCATTGAAGGCCGTGTTCTCTACATCAATTGAATGAATTAACCGGTAATAGCTGTGGGTAGGTGGGGTGTAACTGAAGGAGGTGAGTCATTAGAGGTGTGCTTTTGGGGTATACGTTTTGTCCCTGATGAATCAAACTTAGTCCCTCTCTGCTTCCTGATTGTTGCTTCCTGATTGTTACATCCTGGGCCGTGTTCCTCCACCACATCCTTCTGCCACGGTGTTCTGCCTCACGTCAGGCATGGAACGATGTAGTTGGCTGTCTATAGACTGAAACCTCTGAAATCATGAGCCCCAAATAAAATTTTCTTCCTCTACATTGTGTTTGTCCTCTGCATTGCTCTTTTGCTCACAGCAACCAAAAAGCTGACTCAAACAACCTAAGTGTTCTTCTGCTGATAACACATGTGCATGTCTTTTAAAGTACAAAAAAGCATAAAATGAAAAGAAAGTTTTCCACCCTACTCTTACCCCAGTTTCACTCCTTTGAAAGCATCAAGAAGGAGATTCTTTCTTCTTAATATTATTTTTTTCCTTAATTTTTCTGTTAAAGATATTGTTGCTCTATGTTTTAGCATGCAGTATTGGGATGAGAAATCAAATTCATATTTGTTACATTTCTTATAAGTAAACCATTTTCACTGGAAACTTTTCTAATTTTCTCTTATTCTTAGAGTGATGAAAATTTCCCTAGGAAGCTTGCAAATTCATTTCTCCTAGGTTTTGTTTTGGTTTTCATTTGTCATGGTTGACACGTACTATATTCTTTAAAAATCAAGATTTAAACCTGCAAAATTTTTCTTCTACGGTTTCTTTGACGTTTTTCATCTGCTCCACTGTCCCTATTCTCTGCTTTGCAATCCTGGACTAATGTTCACCTTATAGAACAATGATTCTGATTGAATATCTTCCATTTTTTAATCAGTGGCTATGCCATACCAGTGGTCACATATTTTAAATGTTACCTCCAACTGGGTTTATGCTTTGGGTCCTTAAAAACTTTTATTCTCATAATTTTCCATTCTCATGATATGTTTCTGCAGCAGGACAAATTATGCCCCAAAAGATATGTCTATCCAGAACCTCAGATGTAATTTTATTTTGAATAAGAGTCTTTGAAGATATAATTAAGGTAAGGATCTTGATGATCCCAGCAGCTCAGGAGGCTGAGGCAGGAGGATTGCAAGTTTGAAGCCAGCCTCAGCAACTTAGTGAGGTTCGAAGTAATTTAGCAAGATCCTGTCTCAAACTAAAAAATTTAACAAGGGCTGGTGGTCAGTGGTTAAGTGCCCCTGGGTTCAATCCCTGGTATCAAAAAAGGGGGGGCATGATTTAAAGTCAATTTCTTCCATTCCTGTGTGATATATAATCCACAAATCAGTACTGGAAAAGAAGAGGATCAATCTTGTTGAGTGGAGACATTTAGGCTGGTCTTAGGGAATGAGAGAATTCACAATGAAGAAGAGAGAAGGGCATTTCAAACAGAGAATGCAAACCCTCAACGACACAGGATAAAAAAGGTAACTTCTTCACCACTATAAAAAGCACTCGTTATAAGAGAAATGCAAATCAAAACCACCTTAAGATTTCATCTTACCCCAATTAGAATGTCTTTTATCAAGAACACAGGCAACAACAGGTGTTGGCGAGGATGTGGGGAAAAGGGTACACTCATACATTGCTGGTGGGAGTGCAAGTTGGTGCAGCCACTCTGGAAAGCAGTGTGGAGATTCCTTAGAAAACTTGGAATGGATCCACCATTTGACCCTGCTCTCCCACTCCTTGGCTTATACCCAAAGGACTTAAAATCAGATTGCCTCAGTGATGCAGCCACATCAATGTTCATAGCTGCTCAATTCACAATAGCTAGATTATGGAATCAACCTAGATGCCCTTCAGTAGATGAATGGATAAAGAAACTGTGGTATATATACACAATGGAATATTACTCAGCCATAAAGAAGAATAAAATTATGACATTTGTAGGTAAATGGATGATGTTGGAAACTGTTATGCTAAGTGAGATCGGCCAATCCCAAAAATCCAAAAGCCGAATGGTCTCTCTGATAAATGAATGATGATGCATAATGTGGGGGGGAAAGATGGCAAGAATGGAGGAAAGATAGCTAGCATAGAGGGAAGGGAGGGGTGGGGGCGGGTGGGGGGTAAAATCAATAACAGAGTGTGTGACAGATATCATTGCCCTGTGTACATGCATGTAAGCACAGATGGTGTGACTCTACTTTGTGTACAACCCTTGAAACAATAGCTGTACTCCATTTGTGTTCAATGAATCAATAAGTAAATAAAAAAAAAAAAAAGCACCCATTTAAAACTCAGGTAGAATTATACTAAATACTGAACACATTTCCCCTAAGATCAGGAACCAGAAAGGATGTTTGCTCTTTGCATTTCTATTCAAAACTACATGGAGATTATTTTCAGGAAAATAAGAAAATAAATGAACAGGCATCTAGATAATAAATAAATAAATAAATAAATAAATAAATAAATAAAATTTATCTCTAGTTGCAGATGAGAGAATCTTGAATATAGAAAATCCTAATGACTCTACTACAAAACTATTAGAACTAATAAAAAAAAGTTCATCAAGACTGCAAGTTTCAAGACTAATATACAAAAGTTAATTTATTTCTGCATAGTATAAATGAGCAAACTGAAAAGGAATTAAGGAAACATTTCCACATATAAATATGTATACATATATAAATATATATTTCACATATACATATATATAATAACCTTACATATAATTAAATTATTAAGAATAAGTTTAACAAAATAAGTGCAAAATTTTTACTCTGAAAAATATAAAACATTGTTGAAAGAAACTATCAAAACCTAAACAAATGGAGAGTTATCACATATTTATGGATCAGAAGATTTAACATCATCAAAATGGCAATACTCCCCAAATAGTTCTATAGATTTAACACCATCTTTATCAAAATCCCAGTTAGCATCTCTGCAAAAATTGATAAGCTGAATCTAAAATTTATATGGAAATTCAAAGAAACCACAATAGTGAAAACAATTTTGAGAAGGAAGAAAAATTCCTAAATTAAAAACTATTACAAATCTACAGTACACACAATAGTTTGGTATTGTCATGAGGACAGAATAATAGATAAAATGATTAGTGGAAAGCCCTGAGACAGAAACTGGAATCAAGGCTTCCAGGGACTGGGAGGGATGAGATTGAGTGGGTGTGTAATGGGCAGATGTAGTGATGAAATGATGTGAAACAAGATATAGTTGGAGATTGTCCCACAATATTGTAAATGTCACTAAATATCACATATTAAAATGTCACTATTATGAGAAAAAAAGTCTATAAAATAAACCTTTACATTTATGGTCAATTAACTTTTGATAAAGGTGTCAAGAAAATTCATTGGGGAAAATACTTCATCAACATATTGTGCTGGGACACCTGAATATTCACCTACAAAAAAATTAAGTTGAAGTCTTATATCACATTATATTTTTAAAAATCACCTCAATTGACTATGCAATAGGAAAACATGGAACATAATTGGTTAAGTTTAAATCAACTAGAAACTTTATTGTCTTGAACACTTTCCATTGGAATTTCTTCTAATACCTATTGTGGGTCAACAAATTATAGTAAACTCTTAAAATAATCTATTCAAAAATATTCTGAATAAATTAATAAAATAAGAAACCTTATCTGGTAAACTAAAATTTTTCTATATCTGAGATAAACGATTCATGGAAATACTGAATTTTATCTATGTCCATATATATTTATTTCATAAGTGGCTGATACTGAAAATAAGTGATTTTCTCCAAACTACCAAACATGGTAACATGAATTTGAGGACAATTTAATCCAGAAAAATTTTAGAATATATCACCGTTACATAAACACCTGTGCTAATGTTTGTTATGTTGGAATATTGTGAACATAGCAACTGCAAATAAGGTATTTTGATACTTCTCAAATATCTAGAGAAAAAAAACATAATTATTACATGTATATTTAATATTTTAAAATTATGAAAATATTCTGTCAGTATTAACAAGAAGGTATTAATTGAAAATGTCGAAATCTCTTCTTTATAAGCTCCTATTGAGTAAACTCTGCCAATAAAAAAAAAATCACCTCAAAGTGGATTAAATGGATTCACTTTTCTAAATGAAAGAGCCAAAACTATAATATCTTAGAACAAAACATTGGTGTAAATCTTCAAGAACCTGAATTAGGTAATGTTTCTTAGGAAACCAAAAGCCCAGAAATGAAAGAAAAGATAATTTTAATTCATCAAATTTAAAATCATTTGTGGAAAAAAAGCAATGCTGACTTCAAATTATCCTACAGAGCAAAAAGTGCATGGTACTGGCATCAAAACAGACATGTAGACCAATGGTACAGAACAGAAGACACAGAGACAAAGCAACACATCTACTGTTATCTGATCCTTGACTAACATGCCAAAAACATACATTGGAGTAAAGACAGCCTTTTTAACAAATGGAGCTGGGAAAACTGGTTATCCATATATAGAACAATGAAACTAGACCCTTATTTCTCATGCTGTACAAAAATCAACTCAAAATGAATCAAAGACCTAGGAATTAGACTAGAAACTATGCAAGTCCTAGAAGAAAACATAGGGTCAACACTCTAGCTTTTTAGAAATAGGCAACAACTTTCTCAATAGAACCCCTAAAACTCAGGAAATAATGCCAAGAGTTAATAAATGGAATGGCATCAAATTATAAAGCTTCTGCAAAGCAAAGGAAACAATTAGGAATGTAAAGAGATAATCTACAGATTGAGAGAAAATCATTGCCATCTACCTTTCTGATAGAGGATTAATATCTAGATTACATCAATGGATGAATAGATAAAGAAAATTTGGTGTATATATACATAAGAGTTTAACCATAAAAATGAAATGATGTCATTTGCAGGAAAATGGATGGAACTAGAGACCATCATATTAAGTGAAATAAGCCAAACTCTTAATGTCAAGGATAGTATGTCTTCTCTCATATGTACAAGCTAGAGAGGAAAAAGGAAAGGAAAGGTAGGGGGATGTGATAAAAATGAAAGGGAGATCAGTATAGAACAGGGACCAGGGGATGGGGGAAAGAGAAGGAAGGGGGAAGTGCTGAGGAGTGATATTGGCTAAATTATTTTGTGATATTGTGTGCATGCATGAATGTATAACAATAAATCCCATCATTATGTGTAATTATACTCACTCATTAAATGTGAAAAGAGAAAAATTAAATAAAAGCTTTTGTTCTTCAAAGGACACCATAAAAAAGTGAAAAGATATCTCACATAATGAGAGATAGCATTTGAAAATCATGTTTAACTTGTTCCTAGAATACATTAAAATCAGTTAAAATGCAATAATAAAAACTAAATAATAAAAAGATAAATGGGCCAATTAAAAGCAAGTAAAGGGTATGAATAGATGTTTCTTCAAAGAAGATATACAAATAACCAATAGCCACATGAAAAGAAACACAACCTCATTGTCCATCAGGGAAATGCAAATGAAAACCACAATGAAATTCTATTTCACAACCATTAAGATGGCTATAATCAAGAGAAGAGATGATGAGAAATGTTAACAAGGATAGAGAAAAATTGAGATCTTCATACACTGTTGATAAGAATGCAAAATAATGTATCCACTTTGCAAAACAGTCTGGGAGTTCCTCAAAAAGTTAAACATAGAGCTACTGTATTAACTAGCATTTCCACTCATAGGTATGGACCAAAGGAAAATAAAAACATACCTATAAATAAATATGAATATTCATAGGATCCTCCTGCACATAAGACATACAGTCACTTTCTAACATCCCAAATGAAGAAACTGCAGAATCATTTGGTGAAGCAATAACAAGAAACAGATTAATGTTGTATAATTCTGTTCACCATTCTATCAAAACCAATACAGATATTGTGACAGCAACATTTGTATAGTACTCGTTTTATAGCTTATGAAATGCTTTTGTATGCATAAACTCATTGTCAACTACCTCTGCAGTAGATATCATTATTTTCATGTAGCTGATGAAGAAAATTAGGCTTTGAGGGTCTAAACAACATAAGCAGAGGATATAGAACCTCAACTTGTCCTGGACCCATGTACCCACCACATACAATGGGGTCAGGACTACAGAACCACAGGAGACATGAAAGACGTACCAACCCTGTTCATTGTGAATGCTTCCTAAAAAACAAAAAATGCTCTGAGCATATTTTGATGCTATCTAAATGGTAATTAATGACCCATTAATCAAAAAAAGCCAAGTAAGCCTCAATTTTCATTCAATTTTTCCAATCTATAGCATCCAACACTCTTTACCATTCCTTCCTTCTTTACTCTCTTTTCATGACCTTTCCTCTGTTGCCTCCTCTTTGCATTTCTTCTGCAATTGCTTCATTTATGCAAAGATTTCCTTCTATTTTAGGAAGACACTCAATATATCTAGCCCTTTAAGTCTCTACTTCTCCCATAGCTATTGAAATGACTATTCCACAAGAACGTCCCACTGATCCTCATATATAACATTACCAAAATGAAATTTTTATCTTCCCCAATTGTCTTCCAACATTCCCAATGTTAACTTATAACATCACCATTCTTCCTGTTACTGGTCAAAATATTAAGGGAAGAAAGTTTTGACTACTTACTTTTCCCCTTCCCTGATGTTTTAGTCAGCTTTTTCGCTGCTGTGGCTAAATGATCTGACCAGCATAATTATAGAGGAGGAAAGGTTTATTTGAGGGCTCATGGTTTCAGAGGTCTTAATCCATAGAAGGCCGGCTCCATTCCTTGGGGCTCAAAGTGAAGCAGAACATCATGGTGGAAAAGCAAGGCAGAGGAAAGCAGCTCACATCAGGAAGCAGAGAGAGAGAGTGAGAGAGCGAGAGAGCAAGAGAAAGAGTCCACTCTCCGGATATATATCCCAAAGTCACAACCCAATTCCAGGCTCCTACAGCCACACCCTACCATTCCAGTTACCACTCAGTTAATTCCTATCAGGATTAAATCACTGACTGGGTAAAGAAAGACTCTCACAACCCAATCATTTCTCCTCTGAACTTTCTTGCATTGTTTCACATATGAGCTTTTGGGGGACCCCTCATAAAACCTGGCTAATCAGCATTCAAACCCTAGTTATATTACTCAGAAACCCATGACTTTCTCCATTTAGTCCAGTATTTTAGAACTGCACATATCTACCTAAGAAATGTCTCCTGTGTGCCTGGCCCCTCCATCCTTCTCCCTCTGTTACTTTCTTACCTGCCTTCTTCCTACTGCCATCAGTTACTGTTCTTAAGATTAGTCCTCTACCCAAAAGCCTTCGAAGAATCCCCAGAACCCACAGATTCCTTAGCACAACCTCCAACCCCTCCATGGTCTGGTCCCAATTCATCCTTTTAGGCTTCCCCTAAAAATGGATTATTTGATGCTTCAGAGGCTCACCAAGGGCTACACTTTAACGCATGTGAGGCCATGTTCGGGGTGGAATGTTTTCTTCCTTCTCCTAATTGTCTTTAAAAGTTCTGTTTAAACATAACTTCCTCAAGGAAGCTCATTTTAATACCACCTCTACTCCAATGCTATCTTTCTTAACAATTCTTTTGTGTTTTATTTTTCTTACCCATTTTACCCATATTTATTCTACAGTCAACATGTATAGGTATCTCCCCACTAGATTACAATCTCATTTTTATTTCACACAGCTCTTAGCATATAAATATGGCACAAATATTTATCGAAATTTGGTATCACCAATGGAAGAGCATTTGTATTAAAAAATGAAAAGCATTATATTAACAGGTAGCATATGACATTATACAGCATCCAATAGGCTTCTGGCAAAAAAGAAAAAAAGAAGTGTACTTTTATCTTTATTGCTAGATAATGTTCCTAATGTAAAAGTTGTAAGGAAGTACACATATCTTGGTAGAAATTCTGAAGGTTAAATTATAGCAGCAGAACAAACTACAAAATTGTTTCATTGCTTTCACTTATTAAGTGCCAAAAAAGTAACTATTTATTTTACTTTTAGATTCTTGTATAATCAAAATGACTCTATAAGGAACATATAAACTTCAAGGGGAAGAGAAAACCCTGATAATGCTGTTTCTGTACAAAGTTCCCAGTTTTGACCCTCAGATATAATTAGAAATATGACCCAGAAGCCCAAATGCCTCGTCTCAATTTCCTTAAATGATCTGCAACTTCTGGCGTGCGTGGTAATGGCTATTTTCAAGACCTGCCTTAGATCCTATAAATGTGAAATCAAATACTTCTATTTTTGCCACTTTAATGCTGCAAGATAACTAAGCAGTTTTTAATAGAATAGAAGGAGGGCAGAAAGAAAGTTTGCCAAGCTAACTTCTCCCTTCAACAAAAGAGTACAAGAAAGCATCTTAGCAGTAGATCAAAATGAAAGAGCACAATACAGTAAACACAAACATTCTGCCCTATAATGCTTGACTTTAAAATGTAATAAATTCAGCTGATAGTGGTTTGAATGAAAGAAAAATTGAATTACAAGCATTAATTCCACCAGTGTGAAGCCATTTGGAAAATCAAAACCCTCTGCTCTATCAAATGATATTATAAAGAATTATCACATAAAAGATGAAAAATGACTTCAAGTATGTTCATTTTATCAAGAAATAGGAACACATATAACATAAATATTCACAAATATAAATTTACAAATCTCCAAGACATCACTGGAATAAGTTCCATTGATTTCCTTTAAGTCAGTGACCACTTGAATTATCTCTACTAATAACTCACAACCTGAAGGAGAGAAAAACTCACTCTTTTTTTTTTTTTTTTTTGGTACTGGGGATTGAACCCAGGGGCACTCCACCACTGAGCCACATCCCCAGCCCTATTTTGTATTTTATTTAGAGACAGGGTCTCACTGAGTTGCTTAGGGCCTCGCTAAGTTGCTGAGGTTGGCTTTGAACTCGCGATCCTCCTGCCTCAGCCTCCCGAGTCGCTGGGATTACAGGCATGCGCCACCATGTCTGGCTGAAAAACTCACTCTTTAATGAAGCAACTGATGTTAGATTACTGATTATAAATTAAACAGCAAATTCCCTTTGAATTACCGGGAGTTCATTGGTTCATTAGTGTTTTTGACACAGAAATAATATCTTATTCATCTATTTGTCCATTTTCTTAATCATGTATGAAGAATGTTATTAAAAAACATAATTATTAACATATTAACAAGCCATATTATTATACAATAATTTCTCTCTATATAATAATGTTTAAGGTTTTAATGTGGAAAACTAATCTCATTTTCTTATTCAAAAAAATCCATACATACCTCACCTTATCATTCATAAATTTAT
Organism: Glaucomys volans; assembly: GCA_020662805.1. Lineage (NCBI taxonomy): Eukaryota > Metazoa > Chordata > Mammalia > Rodentia > Sciuridae > Glaucomys > Glaucomys volans. The sequence goes on along the minus strand of JAJEJO010005784.1, from coordinate 54,626 downwards.
CTCAATGCTAATTAGATTACAAGAATATCTATTCCTTAATTTATAATAGATTTTCTGGGATGCTTAATTATCTCAAAAAAGCACACTAATTCTTTCATGATTATTTTAGAACACTAAATGAAACTGAAGAAAATAAAAAACATAAAATAGAGTACAAATAATGAAATAAATGAGTAATATTTAATATGTCACATCTAAAGGAGGTAATTATCACACAATAATTGATGCCTAATAAATTTTAATTTTAATCAATTCTGAAACTCTAATAAAATTCTCTAAAGTTGCAAAAGCATATCAAAATATAAATTAGGTACCATGATACACCAGATATCTCTAAGAGAAATGATTTGTATATTATAGAGCTAATCCCTCCAAAAAGAAAATAATGTTCCCCTCAAGTCAAAAAGACTGAACCGCTAACTTCTATAGTCAAGTAACTCACTCAAATCACATGCAAAGGAATACCATACATATCCTGATGCAAAGCTAGCATAAAACTAATTAGCAACATTCAGCACTCTGAGAAGCAAAAAACAGAATGGATTTGTGTAGAACATGCTGAAACTGCAGCCAGACAACCACTTAATGATATATAATTGATGACTCTTACAAAGCTTCCAAATCCAAAACTTATTAATATTTGGAGTATAATAATGATTCAAGTAATCAGGTTCTCAGAAACCCTTCCTAGCTCTGTCACTCTTTTGAAAAAAAAATACTTAGAAAAAAGTTAATTTGGTATAAATTATCAAAAATAAATATGTCCAGCACAGAAAATGACTACTCCTTTTATTTGTAACTCCTTCTTATGGATATTCCTTTTCCTGATTCCACAATCACAAGGATTAATTTTCACTGATGTGTTGGGAGTTCATGCTAATTAGACCATGGAATACCATTTTGATAGGAAGTCATCCCATCTTCTCAGGACTTTTGGATGGATTGATTAGAAGTCAGACATGGAATCCTAGCTGGTCCTCAATACACAATGATTCTTCATCTCTCTTCAGTGAAACAAGAATGCATAGTGGGAGAAGGGGGGATGAAGAGATTATGAGAAAGGAGGATTCTTCTTGCCCCTTGAATTCAAATGTCCTCAATACATCTCATGCCCCAGGGCATACACAGATGACTTCCAGATATTCTTTGTCCAATCCAAGGGTAACCTTAGAACTTTTCATCATCCTTCTTCATTCCCTTTTCTCCCAAAAAATAAAGCCCCACTAATGCATTAAGGTATTAAACACTGGAGGTTTAGATACAATCCTACACTTTATCTGCCTCATCTTTTCAAGGTTCTATGACTCAGACACAGACATGGGTTAGCACAGAGAATATTCAAAACCCCTGACGGGGAATATCCCCAATTACCCAGAATGCAAAACAAGTCTTTTCCTTCTAAATGACTATTCCTATTGCAGAGAGAAGTTTTATAAGACAAAACAAAATTTTATACCCCAGATCATGGCTTTTCTTTTGAAACTTGATGAGGTCTCTTCACCTTCTTTCTTTCTCTCAGGCATCTGCTTAAACTTCTCATCACTTGCTTTGCAGCATCCATGGGTCCAATTTGATGAACCACCTAAGGTCAAGTTTGGCTCAATAAGCAATTCTCACCCAACAGATCAAGGAGATGATCATGATACCTGTGGCAAGACCAAAAGTCTCACTGGAATAAGAAGGTGCCATATCACCATAGTGTAGTGGTCTTTTTACTAAACAAAGTTCTGTTTGGCTCTGAGAGAAAATTCTGGCTTTCTCAATAAAAATGTGAGAAAATCCACTTATAGCTTTCCTATCCTTTGTTATTAAAGCATCCATGATTTGATACACTGTGACTAATAAATAAAAAAAATCGTAGAGTAAGATAATCTGCACTAATTTCAGAGATGAAGCAGACTCTCATCTTTAAAAGGATTTCACTATTAATCTTATAACTTTTCTATTTTCAAACACAAGCAATGATGTTTACCAAGCAAAGTAAGATAGTTGGAATGTGGTTATACTGTTCTATTTGGCCTCCCTTACTTGATAAAATCTCATTCCTCCTATAGGAAATTAAAGGATTATTATGCAAATATATTTCTATTTGTATTAGGTATGGCTGATAGCAAGAAGCAGAAACCCATACAAATCAGTGGAAGAAAATAAATGACATTGCAGGCTAGGCACGGTGGCACACTCTTGTAATCCCAGAGACTAGGGAGGTTGAGGCAAGAGGATCCCAGCCTTGGCAACTTAACTAGACCTTGTCTCAAAATGTAAAAGGGGCTGAGGGTGTCCCTGGGTCCAATCCCCACTAACACACACACACACACACACACACACACACATATCATTGCAAATTTTCACAGGAAAAGGAGCAAAGTGTAGCCAAAGCTCTGGGAACTGAAAATGTTGATGTCTCTGGGGTAATACCTTCCCATTTGCTTCTCCCTTTACAATCAGTGTCCTCTGATTATTCCTAAAATATGGCCTCCCTTTCCTCTCATCATGTTGTTCTGCTTGTAGCTTTCTCTCTCAGTGATTCTATTTTCACATGGCCTGGAGATTTTCTTCCCAAAAACTGTTAAGACTCTCAGAAACCCTGGTTTAAATTCTAAAGAGAAAATACATTTGGCTCATATCATCTATATGAATGAGCCTCTGAGTGAGGAGGTCTGGGAAAAAAGACACATCCAGAGAAACAAATTATGGTGGCTTAGACCTTACCCTTTGGCAGGAGCCGTGGAGAAGGTCCATTCTAACAGTGTTGGTGAGTAGGGATAATTCAAATTAATTTGATGCTGCAAATACATGAGTACTTCCCATGCTATAGCAGGGAGTAAATGATAAATCACCTAAAAACTTGGAAAATTCTAGGACAATCTCAAATGAGATGAGCTATCGAAATGGAGACTGTATAAATAGCCATTGATGGAGGCTGCATTTTGAGATGTATTTCTTTTTCTATTATTTTTCAGATCGTAAGTTTTAGAACTTTCCTTGGACTTAATTTGGGCTTTAAGCTTCTTCCATATGCCATATGACAACCAGATTTGTATATCCAACTTAGTTCTCTCCCTCCATTCTACTCTTTTTTATTATCTGTAGGATTGTCCCAAACATCTCAGCTCACATGACTCTTACCAGTTGCCTTTTTGTCCATAACCATAATCACAAATTCTTATGTACCATGATCATTTCCATCTTAGAATTTTTATCCCCTCTTTCCTTTTGCTTGGAAATTCTGCCCCACCTTCTTCTCTAAAATATAGCTAAACCTCAAAATCCATTCTCAAGTTTCACCTTCTCTCTAAGATCCTCCATGATCAATTCAATTAACTGATTTTTCCTTATTTCTCATTTGTTAAATATGATACAAATGGAAATACATATGCATAGGTTGGAGAATTGGTAATGTTACCTGAAGAGGTAACATTAGGGATAGATTTTTGTGATTCCTTCCTAAGAGAATATAAATTGGGGAGAGAGGGTAAAAACATTCCCATCTAGAAAAAAAAAATCAGCTTCTCTGGCAGAGAACAGGCCATACAGCAGGATTCCAGAGAATGGGATTAAGTAGATCGAGCAGTTACTCAGACAGGAAGAAAACGACTAGGTTGAACCCTTCTGCTTTTTTCCCCTCTTCTTTTTTTCTGCCTAAAATATGGTATAATGTTGGAGACTGGGCAGCTATCTTGGAATCATAAGAAAACACAAAGAAAAGAGGAGCAGATTTATGGGACATAAACTCTGAGATATGTTAGCCAGGAGCCAGCTTCCCCCAAACTTCTAATTAGTGAAAAAAAAAATTAAGCCACTGGTTTTGTGGGGTAGCATCTATTATGCAGAGAATACAATTCATAATCGATTTATGGCTCCTCTTATTTATAGCCTTGTTGGAATAGAGAAGGCCTAAATGAACAGAGACTCCCTGGATCTTTCCTAAGTTAGTGAAACTGTTTTAAAAGTTCCACTTACCTGTTTTCAGAGCTATTGTATTAGAGAATTGAGAAAAGACAACTCCCTGGAGTTAACTTCTCCACCATCTGTCCCTCAGACTTGATCTTGTTGTTGTTGTTGTTGTTGTTGATGTTGTTGTTTTTATCTGACTGATGAACAGTTTTTCTTTTTTTGATTCGTGGCACACAAATGGAGTACAACTTTTCATTTCACTGGTTGTACACGATGTAGTGTCATACCATTCATGTAATCATACATGTATATAGGGTAATGATTACTCTCTTATTCCATCATCTTTCCCACCCTCTGCCCACTTCTGTCCCCTCATTCCCCTCTGCACAATCCAAAGCTCCTCCAGATCAGCATCCTCTTATCAGAGAAAACATTTGTCCACTGGCATTTTTTGATTGACTTATTTCACTTAGCATGATATTCTCCAGTTCCATCCATTTACCTGAAAATGCCAGAAGTTTATTCTTCTTTAAGGAAGAGTAATAATCCACTGTGTATATATACCACATTTCTTGATCCAATCATGTATTGAAGGGCATCTAGGTTGGTTTCACAATCTAACTATTGTGAGTTGAGCTTCTATAAACACTGTTGTGGCTGCATCACTGTAGTATGCTGAGTTTAAGTCCTTTGGGTATAAGCCAAGGAAGGAGTGGGATAGCTGGTTCAAATGGTGGTTCCATTCCAAGTTTTCTAAGGAATCTCCATACTGCTTTCCATGATGCACCAATTTGCAATCCCACCAGCAATGTATGAGTGTACCTTTCCCCCACATTCTCACCAACATTTATTCTTGTGTGTATTCTTGATAATTGCCATTCTGATTAGAGTGAGATGAAATCTTAGAGAAGTTTTGATTTACATTTCTCTAATTAGTAGAAATGTTGAACATTTTTTCATCTATTTGTTGATTGATTGTATATCTTCTTCTGTGAAGTGTCTGCTCAGTTCCTCAGCCCATTTATTGATTGGGTTATTTGTTTTTCTCTTAAGTTTTTTGAGTTCTTTATAAATTCTGGAGATTAGTGCTCTAGCTGAGGTGTATGTGGTAAAGATTTTCTCCCATCCTGTAGGCTCTCTCTTCATGTTGATTGTTTCCTTTTCTGAAAAAAAGCTTTTAGTTTAAATCCATCCCATTTATTGATTTTACTTCTTATGCTTTAGGAGTCTTGTTAAGGAAATCAGTTCCTAAGCCAACATTAGTGGATATTTGGGCCTATTTTTCTTCTGTTAGGTTCAGGGTCTATGTTCTAGTGCCTAAGTCCTTGATATACAGTGAGTTGATTTTTGTGCAGGGTGAGAGAAATAGGGTTAATTTCATTTTGCTACGTACAGGTTTCCAGTTTTCCAGCACCATTTATTGAAAAGGCTATCTTTTCTCCAATGTATGTTTTTGACACCATTGTCTAGCATGAGATAACTGTATTTATGTGGGTTTGTGTCTTTTATTCTGTACCATTGGTCTCCCTGCCTATTTTGGTACCAATGCCATGCCATTTTTGTTACTACTGCTCTGTAGTATAGTTTAAGATCTGGTATTGTGATGCTTCCTGCATCACTCTTCTTGCTAAGGATTTCTTGGGCTATTCTGGGTCTCATTTTTCCAAATGAATTTCATGATTGCTTTCTCTATTTCTATGAGGAACGTCATTGGGATTTTAATTGAAATTGCACTGAATCTGTATAGCACTTAGAGTAGTATGGCCATTTTGATAATATTAATTCTGCCCATCCAAGAAAATGAGAGATCTTTCCATCTTCTAAGGTTTTTCTTTAATTTCTTTCTTTAGTGTTCTGTAGTTTTCATTGTAGAGGTCTTTCACGTCTTTTGTCAGATTGATTCCCAAGTATTTTATTTTTTGAGGTTATTGTGAATGGGGTAGTTTTCCTAATTTCTCTTTCAGAGGATTCATCACTTATGAACAGAAATGCATTAGATTTATGAGCGTTGGTTTTATATCCTGCTACTTTGCTGAATTCATTTATTAGTTCTAGAAGTTTTCTGGTGGAGTTTTTTGATTTTCTAAACATAGAATCATGTCATCAGCAAATAGTGATAGTTGGCATTTTTCTTTTCCTATTTGTATCCCTTTAATTTCTTTGGTCTGTCTAATTGCTCTGGTTAGAGTTCCAAGGATGGTATTGAATAGAAGTGGTGAAAGAGGGCAGCCCTGTTTGCTCCAGTTTTTAGAGGGAATGCTTTCAATTTTTCTCCATTTAGAATGATGTTGGCCTTGGACTTGGTATAGATAGCCTTTTCAAGGTTAAGGTATATTCCTACTATCCCTATTTTTTCTAGTGTTTTGAGCATGAAGGGGTGCTGTATTTTATCAAATGCTTTTTTTGGCATCTATGGAAATGATCATATGATTCTTCACTTTAAGTCTGTTGATGTGATGAATTATGTTTATTGATTTCTGAATGTTGTACCAACTTTGCATCCCTGGAATGAACCCTACTCAATCATGGTGCATTATCTTTTTAATATGTTTTTGTAAACAATTTGAAAAATTTTTGTTAAGAATTTTTGCATCTATGTTCATTAGGGCTGTTGGTCTGAAGTTTTCTTTCCTTGATGTGTCTTTGGTTTTGGTGTCAGGACGATACTGCTTCACAGAATGAACTTGGAAGGGTTCCCTCCTTTTCTACTTCATGGAATACTTTGAGGAGGATTGGTATTAGGTCTTCTTTGAGGTCTTATAGAACTCGACTAAGCATTTATCTGGTCCTGGACTTTTCTTGGTTGGTAGGCTTTTGATGGCATCTTGTATTTCATTGCTTGAAATTGATCTGTTTAAATTGTGTATGTCCTCATGATTCAATTTACATAGGTCACATGTCTCTAGAAATATGTCGATGTCTTTGAGATTTTCTGTTTTGTTGGAGGATAGATGTTCAATATAGCTTCTAATTATCTTTTGTATTTCAATAATGGCCATTAAGATATTTCCTTTTTCATCACGAATTTTAGTAATTTGAATTTTCTCTCTCCTTCTCTTCATTAGTGTGGCTAAGGATTTATCAGTTTTATTTTTTCAAAGAATGAATTTTTGTTTTGTCAATTTTTTCAATAGTTTGTTTCAATTTCATTGATTTCAGCTTTGATTTTAATTATTTCCTGTCTTCTACTACTTTTGGTGTTGATCTGTTCTTTTTCTAGGGCTTTGAGATATAATGTTAAGTCATTTATTTGACTTTTTATTCTTTTAATAAACGAGCTCAATGCAATGAACTTTCCTCTTAGTACTGCTTTCATAGTGTTCCAGAAATTTTGTTATATTGTATCAGTGTTTTCATTTATCTCTAAGAATTTTTTTATCTCCTCCTTGATGTCTTCTGCTATCCATACATCATTCAATAGCATATTATTTAGTCTCCAGGTGTTGGAGTAGTTTCTATTTTGTATTTTATCATTGATTTCTAATTTCATTCCATTGTGATCTGATAGAATGCAGGGTATTATCTCTAGTTTCTTGGATTTGCTAAGAGTAGCTTTGTGGCATAACATATGGTCTATTTTAGAGAAGAATCCATGTGCTGCTGAGAAGAAAGTGTATTAGCTCATTGATGGATGAAATATCTATATATGTCTGCCAAGTCTAAATTATTGATTATATTATTGAGTTCTATGGTTTCTTTGTTCATTTTTTGTTTGGAAGATCTATCCAGTGGTAAGAGATGTGTGTTAGAGTCACCCAGTATTATTGTGTTGTGGTGTATTTGATTCCTGAAATTGACAAGGGTTTGTTTGATGTACATAGGTGCTCCATTGTTTGGGGCATAAATATTTACAATTGTTATATCTTGTTGATGTATGATTCCCTTAAGCAGTATGAAATGTCCTTCTTTATCCCTTCTAACTTTGGCTTGAAGTCCACTTTATCTGATATGAGGATGGAAACCCCAGCTTTTTTACAGCGTCCATGTGTGTGATATGTCTTTTCCCAACCTTTCACCTTCAGTCTGTGGATGTTTTTTCCTATAAGATGAGTTTTTTGAAGGCAGCATGTTGTTGGGTCTTTTAAAAAATCAAATCTGTCATTCTGTGTCTTTTGATTAATGAGTTTAGGCCATTAACATTCAGGGTTATTATTGAGATATGATTGTATTCCTGGTCATTTACTTGACTTGGTTTCTCCTTGATTGATTTCCTTTAGTGTAGTTCCTCCCTCTGCTGATTTTCATTGTTGTTTTTCATTTCCTCCTCATGGAATATTTTACTGAGAATGTTCTATAGTGCAGACTTTCTATTTGTAAACTCTTTTAGCTTTTGTTTATCATGGAAGATTTTTATTTTGTCATCATATCTGAAGCTTAGTTTTGCTGGACATAAAATTTTTGGTTGGCATCCATTTTCTTTCAGAGCTTAATACATATTTTTCTAGGACCTGATAGCTTTTAGGGTCTGGGTTGAAAAATCTGCTGATATCTGAATTGGTTTCCCCCATATGTAATCTGATACTTTTCTCATGCAGCCTTTAAAATTCAATCCTTTTTTTTCAGTTTTTTAAACTTTTTAATTTTAATTTTTACAGAATGCATTTTGATTCACTGTACACAATGGGGAACAGCTTTCATTTTTATGGTTGTACATGCTGTATATTCACACCATTCATGTACTCCTACATCTACATAGAGTAATGATATTTGTCTCAAACTCAACTCAAAATGGATCAAGGAGCTAAGAATTAGACCAGAGATCCTGCACCAAATAGAAGAAAAAGAGGCCCAAATCTTCATCATGGTGGCTGTGGACCAGACTTCCTTAACAAGACTCCTAGAGCACAAGAAATGAAAGAATGAAACAATAAATGGGATGGATTCAAAATAAAAAGGTTTTTCTTAGCAAAGGAAACAATCAATAATGTGAAAAGAGAGCCTACAGAGTGGGAGAAAATCTTATCCACATGCACTTCAGATAGAGCACTAATCTCCAAAACTTTTAAAGAACTTAGAAAACTTTACACCAAAAATACAAAGAACCCAATCAATAAATCAACTAAGGAACTGGGCAGACACTTCACAGAGGAAGAGAGACAAGCAATCATCAAATATAAAAAATGTTCAACGTCTCTTGTGATTAGAGAAATGCAAATCAAAACCACTCTATTCTTATTTTGTATGCTAGGCATTTTCATTATAATGAACCTTGGTGTGCATCTGATGTAGTTTTGTACATTTGGTGTCCTGTAAGCCTTTTATATTTGATTTTCCATTTCATTTTTCATGTTTGGGAAATTTTCTGGTATTATTTCATTGAGTAGACTGTTCATTCCTTTGGTTTATATATCTGTGCCTTCCTCTATCCCAACAATTCTTAAATTTGGTCTTTTCATGTTATCCCATAATTCTGTTCATGATTTCTCACCATCTTCTCTGTGTGGTCAACTTTATTTTCAAGATTAAATATTTTGTCTTCCTTCCTTGTCTGAGATCTGTCTTTCAAGTGATCTAGTCTATTTGGATGCTTTCTATTGAGTTTTTAATTTGGTGTGTTTCCTTCATTTCAAGGATTTGTTTGTTTAGTTCAGAATCTCTCTTCATTGAAATAATCTTTTGCTTCATGCATTTGCTCTTTTAACCCTTTATTGAAGTGATCTTTTGTTGCCTGCATTTGCTCTCTTATATCATCCTTTACTTTGCAGATCATTTTAATTATGTACATTCTGAACTCCTTTTCTGACATTTCTTCTACTGTGCTGTCAATGGATTCTTTTATAGTATCTTGGTTTGTTTGGGGTGATTTCTTCCCTTGTTTTTTCATGTTGTTCATGTATCTTCTCCTCTAGCAGTGTGGATCCAAAGTATTAGAGTTTCCATCCTATAGATTTATAGTATCCCTGCAGGTTTCCAATACCTCGCCATTAAGGGGTCAATCACTATTAACAGCACCCAATGCAAACAATATGCAGCCTTAAACCAAATAGCCCCATTAAGATTTTAATGGTTTTGTTGTAATAAACAGAGATGATGTGTTCAATTATCATCTACAACATAAACAACAGATTTGCAATAGGTCTACAAATTCTAATGGTGGACAAAGAGAATGGGAGAGGTGTATAAGATGTGATGTTAAGGAGGTAAGAGGTAAGAATATAGAGGTACAAGATCACAGGAAGAGTGAAAGAGGATTCAAAAGAAGTTGGTTGTTAACAGGTGAAAAGAGAGAAAAAGATTCCAAGATTCCAAGGACACAGATAAATAAGAGGAAAATAGAGTAGTTAAAAAATGGAAATAAATGTAAATAAACAAATAAATAAAAGAATATACAACAAAAGTAAAATATACTATTCAAACCTCCCAGTCCCCAGTAGCATGATGCATGAAAAGTACTTGATTTCAAAGATGTTGGGGATGTGAGAATGGGAAATAAAAAAAGAAAAAAAGCCTCAAAGGAAAATTGAACAATTGTTTCTGTTGAAGTTCAGTATCTTCTCTGCCTTCCTTCTCTTTTGATACAGGGGGTTGTCTAGAGTTCACTGGTAACTCCACCCTCAGGATGATGAAAATTACTAAAGTGGGAGGATTAGACTTGGAGGTGGCACTCCTGGAGGCAGGGTATAGCAATTGCCAGTCCCTCTGGAAAACTGCAACACAGGACCCTCCTTTGGGGTCCACTCATGTGATATAGGAGCCTGGTCTTAGCCCCTTCCCTCACTTGTGTACCCCATAATTCCTGGTCTCTAATTTAGTCTCTAAATTGTATCTCTCCTGCCCCTACCCTTTCATCTTCCCCATCAGGAATCTCTCTCCCTGGAGGTCCTGAGGGCTGAATGCTGGGACTTGTGTGCCTATTGCACAAAGCAATACTGTATTGGGCAAATCAGGACCAGGCACTGAGAGTTGTGGGTCAACCACATAGCTGTAAGCACTGGACTGGGTTGGTGGCTAGGGGGTGGTTGGGAAACCAGGGACTGAGGAGCCAGAGGGCCCTGTTGATTGCCAAACTGTTGGGCTCAGGTTATCAGTGGGTGCTGTATTAGGGAGGGAGTCATGAAGTAGGCTGATGTTGGGTTCCGCAAGTGCTGCCCAAGTTGTCTCTGGAATCCCAGTGTGTGCTGGGCTGGTCGACTGGATGAACCAGGTCAAGATACCCTCACACCCTTTTCCCACCTCCTGGTCCCTCATGAGGCTCTCTCCTGCCTGTGCAGCAAGATGGTGGTTATTAGCACACCTTGCAAGAATACCTCAGATGTAACTAAGCCTATAGGGCTCTTGGTGATGATCTTTAGGTCCTGGCTATTATCCCTAGATGGAAGCAGTCACGTCTCTAGTTGGTGATGGCAGCAGCAGCAGCTAACCTGTAGATAACTTGATAATGAGCTTCTAGTCTCTGGCAGGTGTTCCAAGATGGAAGCTTCTCTAACTAAAGATGGTAGCATAGGAAACCCAAGATGGCAGAGGAGGTGTCCTAAGACGGAGGCTGCCACACTTTGGTAGATGGGAAGCCACAGTTCTCTCTGCACAGGTCACTGTGCTGGATCCCTGGGGGAGGATGCCACCAGACTTGATCTTAAATAAGACTTCTACCTTGGAATTCAAAGTCATAGCTTAGGAGTTGTTCTAGTTTCCCATCCTGAATTTTGAGGTATCATAAAGAAAAATGGAAAGCAAGTCCAATGCAATGAAACAGTCTCTGGCTGATAATAAGATTGCTTCAGATTGTACTAATTTGTCTTTTCTTCAACCAGTCTTTTCACAGTTGGTGATTTTTCAAGGATAAATGAAAGATCCTTCAAAAAAGTTTAAGGCAAGTGACAGAGAGAATCCACTAAAAATCTGTGGCCAAGACCTCTTCTGAAGTCTAACCCAGAGTATTCTTGCAGCATTTTATCCTAACATATTTAATCAACAACTATCATATTCAACACCCAAATTAAATTATTACATGTTCATAAAATTTATTTTTAAATAAAGAGGATGTGATGCACTGAGATTTCCTCAACATTTTTACAAATAGTAGCCCATGCACACTCTTAGTTTCTAAAGATTTTTTTTTTTTTTTCTTTTGGCAGTGTTGGGGATTGAACCCAGGGTCTTGTGCTTGTGAGGCAGGCACTCTACCAACCCAGCCTTCTAAAGAATTTTAAAAAAAAACAAAAATACACTCAAACAAAAACTGTTAAACTACCTGAATGAACATCATTTTGAAACAATCCAATATTTGCTTAACATTGATTAAGATGGATTAATGTATTTCTTCATTTGATAAACCAAGAATTTATTTTCTTATTTTAAACTGAAACACCTCACAAATAAATGAGCTTTTGATCTTGTGACATTTGTTGTAATCAGTTTTTCATGACACTCTAAGAAAGCCTATGGTAAATAGGATTTCCTTTCCCAATGAAGAAAAAAATATTATATATCACCTAAAAATAGTCACGACTTTGTGAATGCCCTTGTGCCAATGTCCTTCCTATTCATAGATGTCTCTGTGTGTGCACACTGGTTTAATTGGAGACACTGCTAATATTGCCAGGAATTCTTGCTATGATACAACCATAGGAAGCCTGGGCTTTGTTCCAAGGAACTGGAGCTGGAAAAAGTCATCCCCGGCCTTTCCAGAGAATTGCTCAGAAACTATTCCATCCTGCAGGTTGTCCTTTATCCACAGTCACCCATAATAAGAATATTCTCTTGGCATTATTCCTTTGGTACTATGTTCTGCTGGCATTTCTCCAGTCCAGAGGAAGTGAGACTTCCAACATGATAGGTACCTGCTGCCATGGCTCCACTGATATGTCTACCTCAAGTTCTTCCTAAGGTGTTCAGAGGAAACTCCACCAGATGTCAAAAGAATTCAATATCACACACTTTCAGAAGGCTCTGTGTACCAGAGACATAAGGTCACACACAAGTGAGGGGGCAGAATTATCAACCCTTGTTATAAACATGCTGTCACACCAAAGTGAAAAATTACAGAGGTGCATTAAGCTGATGGATCATCTGGCAGCAAACAAACATATACTTATCGCCTTTCAAGCTAAACAGTGGAACTGCCCCCTCCTGACTTGCATGCCAAGCTCTTCAAAGACTTCATCTCCCAATTACTATCATCAGTAAAGTACAAGAGCACTGCCAGTGTCATCAGTCTTAGAGGAAAAAGATGGGAACTTCAGCTCTTTTCAGTTAGCATTTTTATTGACTGCCTAAAGGGAACATGACTATAGTAGAGGCAGAGGTTATGCATAGTTCTAATAGATTCCACATGACTCTGCACAAGACATGTAAAGATTTCAGAAGGCAACAAAGACAGATTCACTTCCAAGACCAGAGATGTATGATCACTGATGCTATTTACAAACTTTAAAAATACTTATTAATCATTCAGTCTAGCACATTCATACTTCCTACTATTGTTTCCAAATATTCCTACCATATACTGTAAACAGCTTTTCTTTCCTGGAATTTAACATTGATATCACTTTTAAACTTGTTCATGGGCTTGCTTTCATCAGTTTTTAAGATTTATCTTCCCTTAGAGGATGTCAAAATTTATCATTTCTAAATTTAGAAGGATGATGGAAGAGGTAAAATTCCTCACTCAGAACAACGAATAGAATTTGGGAGCTCTACATTCTAACTACAGATAACTCTTTATATTTGTTCCAATAAAGATATAAGAACAGGGTTTTGGTAAAGTTGCCCTTGGCCCCAACTGCTTTCCCTCTGACTGTGGAATATTTAGTCCATAATCTGTTATTAAATTCTCAAGATATCAAATAATCTACACTGTGATTAATGAAGATAATGGGGTGTGAATGGGAGAGCTCATCAACTCTGAAGATTTTCTGAGACTTGATAATACACTGGAGACAAGATTTTACATGGAAACCTAAAAAAGTACTTAGCTAGTATACCAAATAGTAGTAATGCAAATAAAATAAATACCTTTTGAATTAATCACCTTCACTAAAGTGATTGTGCCAGGCAATACTTAGAAATTGATGCAGCTAGATCATATAATGGAGGTCCAGAGCACACTGGGAAATTAAAACCAATTTGGTAGTACAAAGAAAAGAATAATCAGGACTCTGGACTGCCTAATATTAGATATGTCCCCTGGCTCCCTAGCTTCTCTTATCACACAGGAATTTCAGAAAGTGCATAAGAAACCTGACATATTGTTCAAACTTGCTAGAGGCCTAGAGAATATGGACAAGAGACCCTTCCAGGCACATTCCAAAGCTAAGCCTTACACAAACAGACAGGACTGAGTTCAGAAGAGTCAGGATCCTAAGGAGCTTCTAGTTCCCAAAATAAGTTGCACTGCACTTGGGTAGAAATGGGACAAGAACTGATATTTAAAAAAAAAAAAAGAAGAAGATTTAGAGGAAGAAGAGTGGGTATATGATTGAACAGGTTGAAAGATATGTGTTCAATGGTTGAGTTCACGGAGCAGGAATTTGTGTTTTATTTGGCAATGCACATCCAGTTGGAGGCACATAATAAGAGAGATGAAGGAAGAAAGGAAGAGGGATGAAAAGGAAGAAAGAAAGAATCAGAATCAGGTTATCTGATCCTTTTTGTTAAATATTTCTCATAGTATGGGATACTTCAGTGGGTGATTTGGACATCATTTAGGTGATTACAGTACATTAAAAACAAAATTAGATAGGGACAAGGGTTTTCCATTTTGAATGTATTAATATGAAAGATAAAATATCTTTTGATACTATTAAGTTTTTAAAATCTTTCCATCCTTATTTAAACAGGCGAGAGATGTTCTCAAGGCACTGAGCCTCCAGGGAACACCAACCAGCTTAAACTGTATAATTCGTTTGTTTTATACCCTATTTTTATAATTGTTATGTATTTTAGGAAGGGATACTGCTTTTAATGTGTTTATTAGTGCATTAGAGTTCCACATAATACTGGGGTTCATTTTGACATAATCATATGTCATATAGTTCATGGACTATAACTTGCTCCACTTCAGCCCCAGGACTTCCTCTTTCTCTCCCCTGCTCCCTTCTCCTGCTCCTCTTCCTCTTCTTTACTGGTACTCCTTCTACTTATTTGTAGTTTTTTTTTTTTAATTGATGCTTCGTAGATACACAAAAAGGTGAAATTCACTGTGATATATTCATATTATGTACATAGCATGATTTGGTCAATTTCATTCCACTGTCCCTCCCTTTTCCCTCCTCCTCAATCCTCTTCCTTTACTTAGTTGATCTCCCTTCAATTTTCATGGGATCCCACCAGCCCACAGTCACTTTTTTGTTTGTGTATGGCAGCGGGGAAGTTGCCAAGCAAATCCAAACATAGTCTTTAGTTTCCTGGTGAGAAACTTAAGAAGTGAAAGTTTAAAACTACGTTTTCCAAAGTCTGCCATAAATTTTAAATTCTTATTGAGAGGGATACCTGCAATAGGTCCCTATCTATTCACTTAACTTTCTATTATTAAGCTAATTTAGAAATACTAAATTACTAAGCTAATGAACAAGTGGGTCTGAGCAGTAAGAAGAATCATAAATTTTGAAACCAATAATCAGCCAGAAATTCTTTAACTTCAAAATTCATTTGGAAGGTCAATAATTGGTAGAGCACAAACTAAACTCAGCAACAGCCTGCATTATCTAAATTAGGAACACAACAAGAACTTGCAACATTTAATTTCAGAGTTTCAAAACCAGGGATTAAAAAAAGGGATTAGACTGAGTTTCCTCAAGCAACGGCTAATGACGTATGTCATGAACAGTCAGTAAAAATACTGATTAACAATAAGTAGATTAATTGTTCTGTTTTTAAAAAGCACAAGCTAATTGCCAGAGTATAACACTATTTAAAAATAAATAAAATGTACACACTCACCAATCAAAATGGATCATAATCATTTCCATTTTTATAAGGATTGATTAGTCTGTAGGCCCCAGCATGTTACAAACATTGACATAGAACCATAATTTAAAAGGAAGAGAGATATTACAAAGAATCGTTAATTATGCTTATAATTGATTTTACCTGATTCTTTTGTTTCTCCTTTTTCCTCTAACTTTATTAGCTTTTAGTCACTTCACAATAATTAAGACTGATATTTATTAGCTTTCAACCATTTCTCAATAATTGAGACCTTGGTCTTGAGGCTGAGAGGGAACTAAACAAAAGTAAAACTCATTCATCAGTCTAATCCAATCAGTGCCACCTCTCACATCCTTACACAGCCTCCAGAAGCCACAGCAACAACTCAATAACTCAGAGCAATAAATACCTAGTATCACACATTTAGATGCTAGAATCATTGAAATATTTTTCTACACAAAATAAGTCATACTAATGTTGAAATGCTCTCTAACTATAAAATCCTTTGCCTCACATGGGTGCCATTGTTTAATACAATAACTCCTACAAATATATTCTCAGCTTCTTGCAAGAGTGACATGTAAATAAAGCATTATTGCCATAACATCTCCCTTAATGATCTAGAAAAGGCAGTAAATCACAAGCTGATGGATTCACAGATGGCACTAAATTGTGAAGTGTTGCAAACATCCCTAAAGACAGGAAAAATCACATAGAAAAGGCCTACCATGCTTAAATTAAGACTAAAACATTTTTAACTGGGAGAAAAAAAGTAACTTTTTAAAAAACGCTCAAAAGATATTGTCCAGCATAGATGCTACAACCAGCATGTAAAAATATGCCAATCAGAATAATTTTTAGTTCTTTAAAATCAATTAACATGCCACCATACATTGAAGGGGAACTGGTACATGAAGTTTATAATCAACAGTAAAAAAAAAAGAAATCATGATTTCACTTAAAAGCACAATGAGTTCAGGTTTCTATGTTTACAATTTTGAAGGAATACAAAGTTCCATTTAGGAAACTTATTCCAAGTAAACCTCCTTCACCCTAAGCAGGTTTTTTGTTTGTTTCTGTTTTTGGTTTTTTGCCTACTTAGCAGAGTCATCTGTCTGCTCAGATTTTTTCATATGGACCAAAACAGACATACCACCTATGGGACCCATGCTTCAGGTTTGTCTTCTACTTCCCATGGTGTCTAATGGGGCACATGTCAGACATGCAGTTAGAAATACAGTCTGAAAAACTGGTGACAGAAGAAAGAATTCACTGACATCACCACTACCCTGGGCTGCCATTTTCTGTAGTCTATTCTGTACATTTTGGGAAATTTAGATCCATTTTTAACATCAGAACATTTTAACATCAAAGTACATTTTCACATGGCTTCCACTCCACCTGTTGGTAGTTTCATTTGTTCAGGTGGCAGACAATAGTTGCTAACTATGAGGTCTTGGTGAACCTAATAGAGGTTATCTGTTCTCAGGAACCAGGCTCATATTTATGTTCTTACCCACCCAACACCTCTAATCACTGAAGTCTGACAACTGAGGTCTTATTGTAAAACAGGCTCCCAGTGAAGGTGTTAGTGAGCAAATGTGCAACTGAACTTTATTATCTCAAGGAATTTATGTATGAACAAAATTGTTTAATAGTGATCAAAAAGAAAAATTATTTATGTATCCTTCAGGGTTAATGTCAATAACCCTGGACCCTAGAAATGGGTCTAAATTCAATAAATGAAAATGAAGTGATTAAACACATAGTTTATTTTTCCCTGACAAAAAAAAAGACTGGAGGTCATCACACCTGACATACCAGGTGTGGTATGTCACACTCACCGGCAAATATCTCTGGAGTGATCTCTGCTCAGGAAGCTCTGCATTCTGTCCTAGCTTACTCTGGCAAGCAAGGCAGCTGAGAGGTATTTCAACTGGCTCTGGTCAGAAACCACTCTTGCTAGTTGCCTGGTGAGCAACACAAATGTGAGAAGAAAGGTAAGAGAACCCCAGCCTTTGCTGTCTCCAAGGGGTGCATAGCCTAGGAAAACAGGGAAGGAATCTTGGATGGCATAGGTTGTGACCATCCCTCAGCCCACACAATCAATCCCCTTGGCAGGGAGGAAAACATTTTTTATTAGGATTCTTGTTATTGTTACTGCTGTTGGTTTGTATATTTTTCTTTTTTCTTTCTTCTTCACCTCTTAATAGTTTTTCTTTTTTTTCCTTTTTCCCTTTATCCTTCTTTCTTCCTTTCTTTCTTTCTTTCTTTCTTTCTTTTGATACTTCTCTTCTGCTTGTGCTTTTTAAAAATTTTCTCTTTTTAATCTTTTTCTACTTTTTTCTTTTCTTGTTTTTGTCCTTTTATGAAATTTAATTTTATTTTTTTAACTTTTTCAGTTTTTCTACATTATTTTTGCTCCTTTCAATTCAGTTGTTGCTGCTGTCATAGTAGTCGTTCTTTTTATTTGGCCTTCTTTGTCTGGTTTATTTTATTTGCTGCTGTTAGTTGTTTTTATTGTTGTTTGCTTTCATCTTTCCATGTGGTGCTAGGGACTGAGCTTAAACACTTCAAGCAAGTTGGGTGGATGAGCTACACTCTTAGCACAGCTATGAGAAATATTTTGCATCTTAATCTACCCACAACCTACTCCCACTCAAACACTGGTAGATATTTCAATTTAAAGAATGGGAAAATAAAAGTCCACAGTGATCTGTTCCCAAATAGGCATGGCTAGGGACCAACAGGGCTGAAGACCTGCTCTGGATATTCAACCCCACAGCAACAGTAGAGAGAAATAATGCAAAGGCTGTGGACACTTCACCTGCGAGGGACTTCAGCATAGGACACTACCATTCATTTCAGACCATATGTTTCTTTCTTTAAATTTTTTTATTTTTTCTGATTTGTTGTACATAACAGAATGCATTTATACATTTTGATAGATCATTATGACATACATGAATGGAGTGTAATCTCTCATTTTTCTGATTATACATATTGTAGGATCACATCAGTCATGCAGTCATATATATACCTAAGGTAATAATGTCTGTTTCACTCTACTATCATTCTTAACCCCATACCCCTTCCCTTTCCTTCACTCCCCTCTACTAAGGTAAAGTAACTCTCTTCTTCCCTATCCACCCCTCTGTTTATTGTGAATTAGCATTCAAATATCAGAGAAAACATTTGGCCATTGGCTTTTGGGGTTTGGCTTATAGCTAAAATATGGAACCAACCTAGATGTCCTTCAACAGATGAATGGATAAAGAAAGTGTGATGTGTGTGTGTGTGTGTGTGTGTAAATATTATTCAGCTTTAAAGAATGAAATTATGGCATTTGTCGGTAAATGGATAGAGTTAGAGAACATCATGCTAAGCAACATGAGCCAGACCATATGTTACTAAACAAGACAGGAAAATTAACTGCAGAGGGTACATTCCATATAGACTCCTATCTACTTCACACCTGCCTAAACCACTAGGGGGACCCCACTCTTAAACCACCTGAAGAGAAAACAGGCTCTGAAATGGTGTGCACTGTCAAAAACCAACTAATCACAACCAAAGAAGCTACAGAGAAACTACACTATGAAGTCCATTTGTAATTAAACTGAAAATCACACAACAAACTGATATCCCAGAGTACATTGCCACAAGGTGGTTTCTATGGAGAAGGCGCTCCTATAAATGAAGAATTTTCCATCATAACGGATTACAAAATTCAACACAGAAACACAAGAAATAAAAAAAGTTTTAAGCTCACGAGGAATTGATTCTAAAGATATAAAAGTAGATGAAACTCTAAATAAAATTTCAAAAGAATGATTTTCAGAAGATAAACAAATTCCAATATTATACAAATAAGCAATTAATGAATTAGGGAAGGTAATGCAGGATATGAAGAGAAACTCAATAAAGAGGTAGAGATTATGAAAAAGAACCAAATAGAATACTTGGAAAAGTTCAGTAATTCAGATTTAATAATAATTTTTTTAAAAACTCAGTTGAAAACCTCAGCAATAGACTAGATCAAGTAGAAGAAAGAATATCAGGACTTGAATGCCAGGTTATTGAATTATGACATTCAGATAGTAATTAAGAAAAAAAGAAACAATGAACAGAATATATAAGATCTCTGGAACACAATTAAAAATGAAACATACATGTGATAGGAATAAATGAGGGAATAAAGGCTAACGACATAGAAATCCTATTTGGTAAAATACTAGCAAATATTTCACAAGTCTTGAGAAAGATATGGACACCCAGGTACAGGAAACCTTCAGAACCCCAAATAGACAAGACCAGAAAAGAACCTCTCCCTACATTTCTAGTTGAACTGCTAAAGGTACAGAACAAAGAACATTAAATTATGCAAGAGAGAAGAACCAAGTGACATTTAAAGTTAAACCCAACAGAGTAACAGAAAATTTCTCAGAAGAAACTCTGAAGACCAGGAGGGCATGTAGTAATGTATTTTAAGCCCTGAAAGAAACTACTGCCTGCCTAGATTACTATACCCATAAAAGTTACAATTCAGAATCAAAGAAGAAATGAAGACCTTGTAAGATAAGCATAAACTAAGGGAATTCATGGTCACTGAACCAGCATCTTACAGGAAATCCTATACCCAGAAGAGGAAGAAAGATAAATACAATCATGAGAGCATGGGAAGAAGAAATCTGACTAGACAAATAGATAAAAAAATGAGAATTAGGAAAGAATCAAATATTAATATAGTAAACCATCAAGCCTCTAAGATTAATAAGGGAAGAAGAAATACACATAGAAGATCCAAAACTACCAGGAGAAAAACAACAAAATGATAGGTACAAACACATACTTTTCAATAATAATCCTGAATATAAATGACCTAATTAAGAGAGACAAACTGGCTTATTTGATTAAAAAGAAAAAGAAGATAAAGACCCAACAATATGCTGCCCACAAATTCACCTCACCAGCAAAAACATACACAGACTGAAAGTGAAAGGATAGGAAATGGTATTCCCAGCAAACAGAATCTGAAAGCATGCAAAAATAGCTATATTCACCTCTAACAAGTCAGGCATTAAGCCAATATCAGTTGGAGGAGACAAGTCAGTATATCATTGTTCCCTGATTAAGGAAACAATTCATCAAAAAGATTTCAAAATTATAAATATACATGCACCAAAACAGTAGAGCACCCAATTTTATAAAACAAACACTACTGGACATAAAGAGAGAGAGAGGCCCAATACAATAATAGTGGATGCTTTAATAACCTACAGTCTTCAGCAGATAGATTATCCAGACAAAAAAGTCAACAAAGAAACAACAGAGTTAAACTACACAATAGATAAAATGTACTTAACAGACATCTACAGAATATTCCATCCAATATCTATAGAATACACATTTTTTGTCAGAACATGGAACTTTTTCCAAAATAGATCATATATTAGGCTATAAACCAGATCTGAACAAATTTTTTAAAATTGAAATGATTCTTACATTTCATCAGTTACAATGGACTAAAACTAGAAATAAATGGTAAGAGAAACTATACAAACACATGAAAATTGGACAATACATTTTTTAATGAAGAGTGTACTATTGAAGAAATAAGGTGGGAAATTTTGAAATTCCTAGAATCAAATGAAAATGGAAACACAACAAACAAGAACTTTTGGGATAAAACAAAAGCAGTAACAAAAGGGAAGTTTATAGCTATGAATTCCTACCATTTAAAAAATAGATTGCATATAATAACCTAATGATGTACCTCAAGGTCTTAGAAAAACAAAACAAACTCAACTCCAACAAATGTTGATGGGAAAACTGGACATCCACATGTAGAAGATTAAAACTACACCCCTATCTGAAACCTTACACAAAAACAACCCAAAATTATCAAAGATCTTAATGTAAGAGACCAAAACTTTGAAACTATTAGAAGAAGATACAGAGGAAACACTTCAAGATATTGGTGCAGGCAACAATTTCCTGAATAGGACTTCAACAACCCAGGAAACAAAGTGAGAATTGACAAATGAGATTATACCAAATTAAAAAGCTTCTGCATAGCAAAAGAAACAACAGAGTTAAGAGACAACTTGCAGAATAGGGGAAAAAATCTCTACCAACTGTTCATCTGATGGAGAACTAATAACTAGAACATATAGAGAACTCAAAATTCTTTAAAAACAAAACAAAACAAATAATGCAACAAAAAATGGGCAAATGATCTGAACAGATACTTCTCAATACAAGAAATACAAATAGCCAATAAATATATGAAAACATGCCCAACAGCTTTAGCCATCAGAGAAATGCAAATCAAAACAACATTGAGAATCCATCTCACCCCAGTCAGAATGGCCATTATCAAACAAAGAAAGGAAGGAAGAAAGAAAACAAATGTTTGTGTGGATATGAATAGAAAGGAGCCCTTACACATGGTTGGTGGGAATATAAATTAGTACAGCCACTGTGGAAATCAGTATGGAGGCTTCTCTGAAAACTAAATATAGAACTCCCATATGATCCTACTACACTACTTCTGGGAATTTATCCAAAGGAAATGAGACCAGCATACAAAATAGATAAATGCACACCCATGCTTCCTGTGACACTATTCACAATAGCCAGGTTATGGAATCAGCCCAGGTGCCCAATCAACAGATGAATGAATACAGAAAATAAGGTGTTACACACACACACACACACACACACACAATGTAATATTAATCAGCCATAAGGAAGAATGAAATGATGTCATTGCAGAGAAATTGGATAGAACTGGAGGTCCTACATTAAAAAGAAATAAGTCAGACATAGACAAGTACTGGCATGTTTTCTCTCATATGTGAAAACTAAAAAAAAAAAGAAAAAAAAAAGAAAAAGGGGGATGAACTGAAAGTAGAAGAGGGACTATTAAGGAAAGAGAAGGGATGAGGGGAAGAGGAAGTCAGGGAAGAGTTGAAGGGGTGGAAGGGAAGGATGGTCATGATTGAAGCATGATAGCATGGTGTGTGCATGTGTGGAAATGTCACAGTGAAACCCCCAAAGTTGTATAATAAATATGCACTAATAATTATAAAAACAATTATATGTTAATATTCAAAGATTATTAATTTTAAAAATTCTTTTAGTGTTAGTTCTTGGTTGACAAAATAAGCATTGATTCTCAATTCTTTATTTAACACAGTTCCTTTGAGTTTAATATCACAAAAAAATTTCTATTTTTTCCTCAACTTTTAAAGAATGCTGCTTCATGGGTTTATGGTTTATTTACCACAGGAATTTCTTTATGCTATCACAAAATGCAAAATGTTTGTAAAATAATAAAAGTAAATTGTGAGGCTTTCCCTTTTTCCATTAAGTCTTTACCTTTTTAAAGACAGAATTTAAGGGCCAGTTAAGATAATAAATTTGGTAAGGAATATTTTAAGTATTTTATGCACATTAAGTAGTTTATCTCTTCACATTTTAAAAGTAGGTATTAATATAATGCACTATGCTTTCATATAGCATATCACTTTTTATGAATGATATTTCATTTAACACCTTGTATTAGTCAAAGATCTCCAGAGAACCAGAACCAACAAGATGAACAAATGTTTCTTGGCCTATGATGAGGTTACATCATAAGTTGAAGCTATCATTAAGTTAAAAATGCATTGAAGCCGGGTGCGGTGGTGCTCGCCTGTAATCCCAGCGACTCAGGAGGCTGAGACAGGAGGATTGCGAGTTCAAAGCCAGCCTCAGCAACTGAGCGAGGCCCTAAGCAACTCAGTGAGACCCTGTCTCTAAATAAAATATAAAAAAGGGCTGGGGATGTGGCTCAGTGGCTGAGTGTCGCTGAGTTCAATCCCTGGTTCCAAAAAAAATGCATCAAATACACCTAACCTACGGAACACCACAGCTTAGTAGCACAGTGCATTTTGGTGTGTCAGTTGTTCCCCCTTGTTAATTTCAGAAGCCATGCCCTGTACCTAAAAACAGTTTGTTTCTTAAGAAGTTCATACCAAACATTTTTGATCAGCTTAAACAAACATTTCTGTTTTTCTTTGTTATTTTCATAGTAAATGATGAGGCTACTTGAAAACTATTTCTAAAAAACAAAACAACAATAACAAAGAAAACTATTCCTAAGAAATAACCCTAAATAACAGGAAACCCCATATTAACCTTGGGAAATACAGGGGAAACTCTGATCCTTAGCAACACGGGAAGTGCAATAGCTCTGGGGATGCTGGCATTAGCTGCCAAAAAGAGCACATCATGGGATTTTACTCTACAATCACAGTGGGCCCAGAATAACTGAGTGCTCCGCAGGCCTCTGGGAGGAAAGGCATCACTGCCTGGAACAAGCTTCACTTGTGCAGCCCCTCCTAACACCCCCACAGAGGAGATGGGAATTAGTCTTCTAGATGTCTTCCTCTGTCAGCCCTGATAAAACCGAAAGAACTTCTGAGTTCCATCTTGCCTTTGCATTGTCTGTAGGGACATTTACAGTCAACTATTTGCAAGTAACGAATACACCCTGAAGCTAAAGAATCAGTACACCACTCACTTTCTCTGCATTTAAATAAAAGTCATGACACTAACCAAGGGAGTCAATGACTCTGAATCACTAAAATTTCAGGTGTACACAGACTAGTTTATTAGAAGGTACTAGCCTTGTTCTGTTTCTGAGAAAGAATTATGAGATAAATGCTTTTCTTTTCTTAATCCTTTACCCAGAGTTCCCTTTTTTTATGTCTAAAAATTGTGTCTTCTTTATGTTGAAAAGCAACATCCATATATTTATATACAATTAACAGAAAGACAACTTCTGAGCTATGTTATATATTTGCCATTGTGGTTTTCACTTCTCAGAGTAATAAATTTATTAACTACTGACAGTTATGCTAATAGTATGTGTACACACACACACACACACACACACTTCCTACTTCCTCAAAGTTCAGAAACATTAAAAAAAATAATGGCTCAAAGACAGAAAATTCAGAATATAAAAGTTTTCCCTGATTTTTGTGTAAAAGGAACTAGCAAAGAGAGGAGGCTTTGACATCAGTTTCAATTCCAGTACTCTGTGACTTTGGGCAAATTACTTCTTAAAGGTTAAATTCTTGGCCTTAATTCACATGCAAGCGGTGAAATATTTTCAGAAGCCTAGTACACAGTATCTTGCACATAATGTGACTCAACTGACATGCTTCTTTCTACCCTTTGCCTTACTGCACCATAGAAAACTCTGGGGTGAACATTCCTGTGTACACTCAGGAAGGAACCCTGCAGTAATATTAACGGAAGTTTTTGAGTTAAACTACTAAATGGTTTCATCTGCTCTATATTTTCTTTCAGCACCCATTTTAAAAGCAAACCCACATGCATTTGAGAAGTGACCAACACTTATGGAGCAAAATGAAAGCAGTTGACTCACTCATTATGGATACTGAAAACTAAAACTTTGTACAATCTTTAATAACAGAGCCTACTATCCCAAACAACTCACAAAAAAATTCTTCCTGTTCAGACCCCAAAGCAGAAATAAAAGTGCCTGGGAATGCATGCCTTCAGGCAACAGCCCTTAAACAATGCAAAAGGGATGGAGGAGTATGATCACACCAGGTTCCTTGCCCCATCTGTACACCTCTGGGGTGTAAACATGCACTGTCTCCAGTCACACACACTCCTGCCTGTCTTTCCTATTCCAATCCCCACTTCCTTCTCTTCATTTACCTTTGTCTAATCCACTGAATTTATATTCTCCCCCCGCACCACCACCACCTGTTGTGTGTTAGCATCCTCATATCAGAGAGAACATTTGGCCTTTGGTTTTAATAAATCATGTTCATCAGGATAAGTCCTCCTCTGATGGTCAGCTTTGGGGGAATCCAATCTAAAACAGGCTATTCCCATTCATTCAAGTGTGGGGGGAGAATGATCTAGAGGCAGATAGAAAGAATCCATAGATAGATAATTGTGAGGTTGACTTTCTTCACTTACATATGACCAAACTCATAACTGGACCACACCTGCATTTACACTGTGCCAAGCATAACCCATTCAATCTCCACAGCAGCTTCATGAGAGATGGATGATATTATTATCTCTGCTTTTAAGGACAAACAGGTTAAGAGTCTTGCTCAAGTTCACAGAGCTTATAAGTAATAGACATGAGACTCAACCCCTCCAAAGTATTTGCTCTTCATCTCCATGTCAGACAGCTTCTTACAAATACGTCACACTAACTATAGTTGGAAAGAACATGGAGAATAGAAACTATTTAACAATGTGCCACAGGATCTGTAGTGTCTCAAAAGCCAAAAAATGTATTAACAGTAGTATTTAACATGTAATTTAATTTTCTTTTACTATGACACCATGATAAAGTTACATATAAACTTCATCCAAGTAATTGCATACCCATGACTTCTTTCTCTTTAATTGTATGAACCTTATTTTCTAATCAATTTTTTTATTTTTATTTTTGAAATATATATCTGCTCCTTAATTTATCCTACCAGACAAAAGTAGAATGCTACTTACTCTTGACTTTTGAATCAATGTTGAAAGTATAAATACACAGTTAATTTCCCAATAAAATAGTGTAACATTATACGTCCTATGGAAAGTATTAGACATTCTGGGTTGGAAGATTTCATTTCATTAACTATCAGAATGATAATGCCTTGGTTCAAATGTGTCTTTGAGAAGTTTTATTTTCTGTTCATAAGTGCCATTTCAAGGGAAAAATTGCTTCTTTCAAAATGTATTGGCAAAAAAATGCTGTGAATTGATGAATCCAAATACACCATAAATACCCCTTGTCACCACCATGAATAGTTGGACTACCATCATTTCATATCATTTTGGAAGAAACTGACAATTTCATTATACAAAGATGTATGACTTAGGTCTAAATGGCACACCAAGTGTGCCTATGCCAGAGGGTTGTCCATGGTCCAGAATCCCAAGACTGAAAAGAAGATGGCATAAACCCAGTCATTTCTGTTTCCATATTCATCAAGGAGTAAATTAGTTGTTATAAAATGGGTATTTTCTGATAGAATTGAGTACCACTGTCTTATGAAAATGTCAAATATAGAGAAAAATCCCACAAAAATGGCCAATTTCTAGAAACAGAAATTTGAAATTAGATGAAATCTTAATGGTGTCATCCAAGGACATACGCCTAATTTCCTCTATCACCTCCCAATCATGTGCCCTCTTCCTGGACACCTCCTCAATTCAAATGTAAGAGAAAAAATGCACAAGTCTCTAACTTCTCAATTGATAAAATATGATATTACTTCTTTCAGCTTCTGTGCCATGTATAAATGACAACATGCATCAGAACATGTTCCTGAATGAAGAACAGATTTAAAGGCTTTTGCTGGAAATAGAATAGAAACTAAACCTGAAAATTAAAAGAGTCAGTTACAGAGGTTTTTTTTATGGTAGAAGAAGAAAATTTTCCTTGTTTCTCAGTTAAGTATACAAAAATAGCTCAGAGGTGTCTCATACCAATGGAATAATGAGCTCTCACATGGTAATATTTCCTCTGCATTCTCTATGGACTTAGTCTGCTATTAATATCATCTGACAGCCTATTTATTGGCTACTATTTTAAAAGATTCTTCTAAAAACATGGCAGCTAGCAGATCATTTGTTCATAACCTGATACAGGTTTTAGCATTAAGGATATTAGATATATAATAATTCCACTGATTTCCCTCAAAAAAATTTTCATAACAGATTGGACATCTTTCAACTCCAAACTAGGTAATAATTTCTTTTTATAAATATTTTAGATATTGATAAGCCTTTATTTTATTCATTTATTTATACTTGGTGCTGAGAATCTAACCCAGTGCCTCACACATGCTAGGCACATGTTCAACCACTGAGCCACAGTCCCAGCCCACAAGGTAATGATTTCTAATCCAGGAAATGAAAACATGTAAGGAACTTTAGGGTACCAGCTGTAAAGGGATTAGCTGCTGTAGGGAAGGAAGGGAAGGGATGAAATCTCTAACACAGGTCAGCATGCAGTGATGATTTTATTATCCTGTTACATATGATTTTAGCCTTTTATACCCCTACAGACAAAGAAGGCAAAAAGTCAACAGCAATGAATTCTCAGGCAAAGCAGGCAAATCACCAACAGCAACGGCTAGGGCCAATGCGCAACAGCCAGATAACCACTCCTTGAACTGTATCTTAATATAACCTAGACTCAAACATTTTGAGCTCTGTCCTTTCTCAGGGCCAGAGAAACATTCTTGTTTGCAAGCAATGTTCTATCTGTTTCTGACCTCTTGGCAGAAAATCCTGTTTGCAGGCAAATCCCACCAAGGACTACAAAGTCCCTTGTTTGTAAGAGCACCTGTAGTCAAAACTCCTGATTTCTCTCTTGGCAGAAAATCCTGTTTGCAGGCAATTCCCACCAAGGACCACAAAGCGTGTTGTTTGCAAGAACGCCTGCAGTCATAAGTTCTGATTCCCAAAAAGCTGCTAACAGATATGTATAACCTTCAACAACAAGGAACAAATAAATAAATAGAAAAGCTTAGAAACAAAATATGTATATCAAATTCTCCTATCATATGAGTTAGCTTGTCACATTCCAAAAGTGTAGTTAATGCTCTAAGTTCAAATGAGAAAGAATACTTACCTTTCATTTCTGCTTCAGATTCCATGGAGAGTTTTTAGTGCTTGCTGCTTCCTTTCCCATCTTTCTTAGGGATTTTATCTTCTAAATCTCCTCATTCTGTTACTGTTCTTTTTTTTTTTTTTTTTTTTCTTTGTGTCTATGGGCACTTCCCTCTCCATTCTTTTCTCTCCAGTCTGTCCTCTTAGCCTCTTTTCCAAGGTGTATTTATTCTTAATGTGTTTGTTCTTATTGTTTTTAGGAAAGTATGTCAAACACATACACACATATACACACAATATCATAGCTATATTATTTTTTAAAAATATATTTAACTGAAAGAGACCCTACCCTCCTCTGTTGAATTTACCTCTCCTTGCCTTGGACATGCATTCCAGCCGCCCCCCACACCACAGTAACACCAAAGAATGTTTTGAAGGCTGTTGAATTAGCAACACTAGCAGGAAGAATCTCTGCATGACATACTCAGACTGTAGTTTTACTGAAGTGAATTTCAGTTGGCGACCTTGTGCCCACATAAATGCTTTCTGCAATTTTTCTCCTTGTTAACTAAAATCCTTCTTGCCGTTTCCCTCAGAAAATCTTCTCTCTTTTTTTAACTCAATAATTATAGAGGGCTCCTTTCTCTATTGTCTATGAAAGAATTTTATTAAGTTTTATGGATTTCAGGAGTTTCGTGTGAAAATATTTACTGTAAAATTTAAAAAAATGCAACTTTAAAATAAACTCCAACTTCTCACCAAAATCTAACAGTCTGTAACACTGAAGTCCCATATAAAAGTATTCTGATATCAAAATGAAATGAAGTGAAGAAAAAGCAATTTGTGGCTATTTTCCACATGAGGTCAAGATGGAACATTTTATTTTCTGAGGCAATTGACAAAACAGCGTAGCAAGTCCAGACAAAAGGCAGGCTACAAAACACGATGGAATTTTATGCCTCTTTAAAAAGATTAGATAAATATACGAGAGGATGTTGGTCAGAAGGTCTCCAGGTCTCTGCAGTCTGCCTGCCTCTTAGACAAATACTCAGGCCCAGGCCTTGGAGGCCACCAAATAATTTGATTCATTTATTTAGTTTCAGGGAAAAATTAAGACCCGAATGCCTGGAAGCCTAGCATAACTGTTAGATTCAGTCTCCGAGTCTTTCAGTCTGACATGTTTCATATAGAAATTCTACTTTACTGAGCATCACAAATTTTCTTTTCTCCTTAGCTCATTTCTTTTTGTCTTACTTTAACTTCTGATAGGTAAAGCAGAGGACAGACAGTGACTTATTAAACATAACAACATTGTGAAATTATACTCTGAAAGATAGTTAATATTAGCAAAATAACAGGTTGTTAGGTAGGTAGGTGTTCCACTCCATTATAAACAGAAGACTTAAAGAGTTTTTCTATTAAGCACTGACAGAATCATTCATCCCCCGCTTCTATACCTAACCCAGAACAAAGCTCAGAGCTTCAGCTGGCTCCAGAATTCAGAAAAGACAAAGGAGAGAAAATGAGAGCTGCCAAGGAGAGATCAGATTCCCATCCAAGACAGACTTCTTCCTTTCTGGAGATGGACTGTTTCTGCAAACAAAAACAGAGGGCATGATTGAAAGACTAATATATGCATGATTTCTAATCACTAGGGTGTTCTCTTATATTAACACTATCAATTAATAAATCTTTCCTTTAGGAAAAGAATATGAAAGGCTTATTGAAGTGTGAAAATACAAAGAAGTATAAAGCATGTCTCTCCTCTCAAGTATAAAGCATGTTATAATCTCGTTGGGTGGAAAGCTCACCCAGTAGGTATTAACCAAAATAGTGCAGAAAATACAGCTGAACAGCTTAAAACAGGTAGGATTGCATATTACTCATTAAAATGCTAACTTAAAACATATAAGGTATTTCATGAGCACTTTCACAGCTATCCCACTCCCTAAGAGTTTACAATTAAGTGGAATAAATAAGACAAATACACAAACAATATTAAGAATAAATGGACAGGGATGCCCTCTTTCACCACTTCTATTGAACATAGTCCCTGCCTGAAACTCTAGCCAGAACAATTAGACAGATGAAAGAAATTAAAAGGATACAAATAGGAACACAACTCAAACTATCACTATTTGTTAATGACTTGATTCTATATTTAGAAGATCCGAAAAGTCCACCAGAAAATTTCCAGTACTAATTAATTAATTCAGCAGAGTAGCAGAATATAGAATCAATACACATAAATGTAATGCATTTCTATATATCAGTGATGAATCCACTGGGAAGAGAAATTAGGAAAACTATCCCATTCACAATAGCCTCAAAAAATAAGTAAAATACTTGGGAATCAATCTAACAAAAAAGGTGAAAGACCTCTACAATGAAAACTACAGAACACTAAACAAAATAAGTTGAAGATCTTAGAAGATGGAAAGATCTCCCATGCTCTTGGATGGGCAGAAATAATATTGTCAAAATGACCATACTACAAAAAGTGTTATACAGATTTAATGCAATTCCTATTAAAATCCCCATGACATTCTTCATAGAACTAGAAAAGGCAATCATGAAATTCGTTTGGAAAACAAAGAGACCCAGAATAGCCCAAGCAATCCTTAGCAAGAAGAGTAATGCAGGAGGCATCACAATACCAGACCTTAAACTACACTATGGAGCAATAGTAACAAAACTAGTATGGCACTGACACCAAAATAGACAAGTAGACCAATGGTACAGAATAGAAGACACAGAGACAAATCCATATAAATTCAGTTTTCTCATGCTAGACAAAGGCACCAAAAACATACATTGGAGAAAGATTACCTATTCAACAAATGATGCTGGGAAAACTAGAAACCTGTATTTGGCAAAATGAAGTCAAACCCCTATCTCTCACCCTGCACAAAAATCAACTCAAAGTGGATCAAAGACTTAGGCACTAGACCAGAGACCCTGTGCCTAATAGAAAAAAAGGAGGCCCAAATCTTCATCATGTCAGCTTAGGAACTGACTTTCTTAGCAAGATTCCTAGAGCACTAGAAATAAAATCAAGAATCAATAATAAATGGTATGGATTAAAACTAAAAAGCTTCTTCTCAGCAAAGGAAACAATCAATAACATGAAGAGAAAGCCTAGAGAATGAGAGAAAATCTTTATCACATGTACCTCAGATAAAGCACTGATCTCCAGGATATATAAAGAACTCAGAAAACTTAACACCAAAAAAACAAATTACCTAAACAATAAATGGGCTAAGGAATCAAACAGACATTTCACAGAAGAAGAAATATAATCGATCAATAAACAATGAAAAAATGTTCATCATCTCTAGCAATTAGAGAAATGCAAATCAAAAGTAAGATTTCATCTCACTCCAGTTAGAATGGCAATTATCAAGCAACAATAAGTGTTGCCAAGATGTAGGGGGAAAGGTACACTCACACTTTGCCGGTGGGACTGCAAATTAGTACAACCACTATGGAAAGCAGTATGGAGATTTCTCAGATAACTAGGAATGGAACCACCATTTGAACCAGTTATCTCATTTCTTGGTTTATACCTAAAGGACTTAAAATCAGCATAGTACAGTGACACATCCACATCAATATTTATAGCAGCTCAATTCACAGTAACCAGATTATGGAGTTATGGATTATGGATTATGAAGGGCACCAACCTAGGTGCCCTTCAACTGATGAATGAATAAAGAAACTGTGGTATATATACACAATGGAATATTACTCAGCCTTAAAGAAGAATGAAATTATGGCATTTGCAGGTAAATGAACAGAGCTGGAGAATATCACGCTAAGAAAAATAAGCCAAATCCCCAAATCCAAAGGCCAAATGTTTTCTCTGATAAGCAGATGCTGATCCCTAATGGGGGGTGGGTATAGAAGAATGGAGAAACTTTGAATTGGGCAGAGGGGAGTGAGGGAAGGGAAGGAGGTGTGGGAGTGGAAAGGACAGTAGAATAAGACAGACATTATTACCCTATATACATGTATGACTACACTACTGGTATGACTGTACCACGTACAGCCTGAGGAATGAGAAGTTGTGCTCCATTTGTGTACAATGTGTCAAAATGCATTCTGCTCTCATGTAGAACTAATTAGAACAAATTTAAAAATAAAAAAATTAAAAATAATATAAAAGAATAAATGGATTATTAAAAACCACTATTATAGCAGTTCCAGCAAAAGGCTAAAAAAATGGAGGGATTTCTAATACATGGATCAGAGATAACCTCAGGAAGAAAGTGCTATTTGAATTCATATTATGAAGAACAAGAAAGATTACTTCTAAGAGATGGTCTTAATTAAAGAAATACACAGCCAAAAGAGGAAGCAAAAATGATAAACATTCCAAAATTAAATAGTTAAGCTTATCCAGCACAGAAAGAACATTTGTAATAAACTGAATTTTACACAGTTTGAATTAAGGTTCTGGAAGTATAGCCATACCAGATGGGAATAGAGATTTAATATGAGAAATCAATCACAGAGAGGAAGACAGAGGAACCTGAGATAGCCAAGAGGGAAAATAAGAGGGTTTGGGCCAAAAACTTAGAAAACCCTCCATGAAGCCAAAGGAAGAAGAAAGAAGAGCCAGATCCTAGGGGTCAGCAAGGGAGGTTTGCCAGGAGAAATAAAACTTGAGCTGAGTCTTAAGTGGGTAGAGCACAGATGAGTAGAGAAGCGGAAAGGACAAACCAGGTGAGAGCTCTGACTTGCTTTAACAAACAGAAGCCAAGAAGCACAGGAAATGTGGAGGACACCAAGAGCTGACAATGCAGAATAAGCAATTTTACCAATAGGATCCATAGAAATATTTACAAAGGTACAATTAGGCTGAGGCATGGAGGTCCTGGAATAGTATTAAGGAGTCTAGGTTTATCCTAGTAGGCATACAGAGCCACTGAAAGTGCTTGTGCAGTGAAGGTCCTAGCAGAATCTGAGGGCTAATCACTAACCAGAAACACCACATGACATATGATGATATCAACTTGATTAGCTTTCCACCAAAATCTTGGACCATGTATCTACAATTCCTCCCCTAAGATACTCCAAAGCATTTCAAATGCTACCACCATTCTTTTCCCTGGCTCTTATTCTGCCTCATCAAGGAGATAAAAGATTAGACAAGGTCACACAGTGGCAGATTGCTGATCAGTAATGCTTCAGAAAGACTATGTGTCAAAAGGTGACTGAAACCCTGTGCCCACATACTGAGAAGACTAGCAGACTAGTACCTGGGGAGAGACGCCCTTTCCCAAGATGGAAGGGCTACAGTAATGGTCTCCAGCATATCCTCTTCCTGTTCTCTTCCCATATGTTTACCCATCTCTGTTCATTCCTTTGCTTATCACTGTACCCCAGGAAAGAGGGAAGGAAGGAGGTCTGCAGAGCTCAGCCACAATTTCTCTGCTCCCAGAGAGGATCCCTTTGGCTTTTACAACAACTAACACAAAGGTGGGGGCCTTATTTTTATTTAACAAACTCTTGAAGAGCACTTTCTTCAAAACAGGCACTGTTCAGTTTGTGGGAGTGCATGTATGCATGTATGAATTTAACCTTTGTGATAACCCCATGGATCTTATTGTTGAGCCCATTTCACAAATGAGAAAAGAAAACAAAGGCAACGGAAGGCTAAGGAACTTTGTCCAAGGTTTGTAAGTTTCAGGGCTGGGAAGAAACCAGGCACCTTTTCCCAGAGTCCCTGTTTTTAACCACTACATTGTTGCATCTTTATTCCCGTTGTGCTTGGGTTCTGTGAAACATGGTTACGAGTGAGCCTGGGTATGTTGGGGGAGGGGGCAATGGACAGTGGAGAACAGATTGAGGGACAGAGTATTAGGAATTTCAGGTTTCCTGGCCATAAAACTGACAAAAATCTCAATCTGAATCAGTATATGTACAAGAAATACATTTTCTGAAAAACTTACATTTCAATGAAGAAGTGAATTTGATGTGAATTGACACTGACAGCTGTAAGAGCATACCCACACATCTTTTATTTAACTGCAATTCTATATTCAGTCTTCATAATTTCTCATTAGCACATGATGAAAAAAATTCACCATAATTTGGATTTAATCTTATCTGGAAATGTTGCTCTTAATAAAGACAAAATTTTAAAATGTTCATGGAGAATTTAA
This sequence comes from Glaucomys volans, assembly GCA_020662805.1. NCBI lineage: Eukaryota > Metazoa > Chordata > Mammalia > Rodentia > Sciuridae > Glaucomys > Glaucomys volans. The sequence goes on along the minus strand of JAJEJO010005784.1, from coordinate 20,037 downwards.
ATTGGTTTGAAAGAATGGAAAATGACTATTGACTGCTAGTTGAGAAATTTAACCAAAATAGGAGATAATATTATCTTCAGTAATCTCCTAGTTGCTTTTTGCATACAGTAGGCACTCCAACATTTCCTAAATGTCACTGAAATAGTGAAAAATTTTATACACATAATCTAAAAACTGCAGAAAAATAGGGCAATTTTGTACATAAAATCTCCATGTACTTTCATTTCAGATAACATTTTCATATATTTATTATAAAGATAATTTTAGCATCATGAAATACATGCTTTATACGTAAGTACCCAGTGGTAATTTGAAGCCAAATCCACCTAAAATTGACGCATAGGCATGTGTTAAAACACATATACATGACCTTCTGCTTCTGGAAAAGGAGCTAACAAAGATCAGATTTAACCTCCCATTTGAAACAATAGCCACAGGAAAAAAAATCACCAAAAATTCAATATGAAATAATAGTTTTTAAGACAAGAATATCAGGCCCTGAAGATAGTAATATTTGAAAGATAATATACTAAGTGAACCTTACACTTGTCCCAACTTACTGCCTTGAGAAACTCCAGGCCACAGTGCAGGAAGGAGTAACTATGACAGAGCAAGATGGTAATGGAAATGTGAATCTACACCAAGCAATGAAGAATGCCAGAAATGACAACTATGTTGGTCCATGTATAAGGTTTTTCTCATTCCTTAAATATCTTTCAGATAGTTGTCTACTTAAACAAAATCAGTAACAATATATTGTAGAGTTTATGTCACATATACAAATGTGTGGTAACAACAGTATTTAAGTCAACCCAGGAGAATTACAAACATGCTACTGTAAGATTCTTACACTACATGTGAGAAGTTATAATATCATTTGAAGGTAGATTTTGATGAGTCAGAGAGTATAAAATCTAAAGCAATGTTTTCAACCTTAGCACTCTTGACATTTCAGGCCAGATAATTTTTTTCGTCATGGGTAGCACTTATGTGCATTATGGAATGTTTAGTAGCATCCCTAGACTCTATTCACTAGATGCCAGCAGCATTCCCCAAGTTGTGGAAATCAAAAAGTCTTTATACATTGCCAAATAAACTCCTTTTTAAAATATTGGTTGTTTTTAGTTTTACATAACATTAGTATTCATTTTGACATACTCATAAAAACATGGAAAACAATTTTTTCTAATTCAGTGCTTTCCCTTCCCCTCCTCTCCTTCTTCTCCCTGTTCTCATCCCTCTACTCTACTTATCTTTATGCTATTTACTTTTAATTTGTTTTTAGTGTCTTATGGATGCACAAGATAAAATCACTCCCAGTAGATAAAATCTACTACCCTAGCATTACCACTAAAATAACTAAAATCATAACTAAAAATAGAAAAGAAAATTATATCATAAAAATACTAAATTAATTTAAACAAAAACAGGAAGAGGCAACCAAAGATGACATGGAACAAATAGAATAAAACAAACAGCACTATAATGATAATAGACTAAAAATCATATCAATAATCATGTTAAATGTAAATGGCCCAAATAACCCAATTAAAAGGAAGAGACTGTCAGGTTAGATCAAATTAAAAGATTTAATTTTACACACCCTACAAAAAACTAAATTTAAATTTAAAAACACTAGAGGTTCAAACAAAATTAAGGAAAAAATATATATCATGCTAACAGTAATCCAAAGAAAGTTAAAATGACTATATTAATACTGGAAAGAAGACTTCAGAACACAGAATGTTACGAGGAAGACAACATTAATTTCAAAATAATAAAGTGGCCAGTTTATCAAGAGAAAATAATCTAAGTGTTTATGAGCCTAATGATAGAGTTTCAAAACATATGAAGAGAAAGCAGAACACTTTGTCAAGAGAAACACACAAATCACAGCTAGAGTAAGAGATTTTAACAACTCTTTCTTATGGTTGATAGGATAAATAGAAACGCAGTAAAAATATAAGAGATTTGAGCAGCACAACTTAACTTATGTCATTCATTGAATATTATATGCAACAATTGCAGAACAAATACCCTTGACTTGGGTCCTTTCACATATACATTGTATATATCCTTTTAGATATAATCTTTTCACGTGTATGGAGAACATTTTTCAAGACTTACAATAAGTCACAAAATAAGTCTCAAAATAAAGATGACATGGAACAAATAGAATAAAACAAACAGCACTATAATGATAATAGACTAAAAATCATATCAATAATCAATAATCAATCAATAAAGTCACATATCAATAATCAATCAATAAAGTCACAAAATAAGTCTCAATATATATAAAAGATCCTAAGTCAAGAATGTGGATTCTGCAATTGTTGCATATAATGTTCAATGAAAGACATAAGTTGTGCTGCTCAAATCTATATTTTTACTGCATTTCTATTTATCCTATCAACCATTAGAAAGAGTTGTTAAAATCTCTTACTCTAGTTGTGATTTGTGTGTTTCTCTTGACAAAGTGTTCTGCTTTCTCTTCATGTGTTTTGAAACTCTATCATTAGGCTCAAAAACATTTAGATTATTTTCTCTTGATAAACTGGCCACTTTATTACTTTGAAATTAATGTTATTGTTCCTCATAATGTTCTGTGTTCAATCACAATGGAACTAAACTAGAAATTAGAAATAGATCTCTGGAAAATCCTAAATATTTAGAAGAGAATTGGCATACTTCTACATAAATACATGGGTCAAAGAATAAATCAATTATTAAATCGGAAGATTTTTACCTGAATGAAATGAAAATATTAAAATGTATGAAATTGTGCTGGATGTCACTAAAAGAGAGTTTAGGAGAGAATTTATAGCCCTGAAAGTCTGTAATACAAAAGAAATGTACAAATTAATCACTTTAGTTACCACTTCAGTAAATTAGAAGAAGAAGAAATTAAATCCAAAATAAATAGAATAAAAATAAATAAACTATGGGAAATCAATAAAATAAAAAATAAAAATAGAAAAAAACAATGAAACCAATAATTTTTTTTAAGAATTATCAATAAAATTGATAAATCTCTAGCCTGATAAGGAGAAAAAAAAAGAGGATGTAAATTTCTTTTTTAAAAATATTTTTTAGTTGTCAATGGATTTTATTTATTTATTTATTTATTTTTATGTGGTGCTGAGGATCAAACCCAAGGCCTTGCACATGCCTGGCAAGTGCTTTACCACTAAGCCACAACTCCTGCCCAAGGATGTAAATTTCTAATGCAAGCAAATGAATACTTTTAATTTTTCTGCATACTTTCTGAGCAAATAACCTTGAAATTTGTGTCATCAGGCAAATCTTCAAAGTTTAAAAGCAGTTGGTCACTGAGAGCCACCTTAAAAGGTTTAGGTCTCCAGAGGTATCTGTTTACATTTTCAAGAGAGATGAGCTGCAAAGACAACAGGTTTCAAACTCAAAGACACTTTTCTTACCTTTCTCCTGAACATACTTAAATTCCAATTGCTAAAAATTCAGGAATCTTACCTTCTCTTCCTAAATAAAATCTGTTTGCATTGAGAAAACTAAGTTTTTTCTCTTTCTCTCCCTCTTTCAGGAGAGGAGGGATCAACATTTACATGAATTTCCAGATTCAAATTTTACAGTTCTCCACTACTAGGTCAGACATCAGTATGTTAGGTGACAAATGACTTTTATTCTCTGAGAAAGGTGAAAGATTGAGGAAAGGGGAGTGAACACAGTTACTGCTGATTTAATTAATAATAGTCTGTTGCTGTTTCAGAAATCTCATGTCTCCTTTCAGTATAATATTAATAAACATGTATTTAAACTTTTTTCAGTTGTATTATTACACATTGTACAAATATTAAAAGGATGAAGGAATATTGTGAATAAAAATTCCAATCAAAATGACAACCTTTCTAGGGACAAATTCCTTGAAAGGTATAAAATACCAAAGCTGATGCAAGAAGAAGCAGATAACCTGAATAGCCATATAGTTAGTAAATTTTAATTTGCTAAAAACATTCCCACAATGACAATTTAAGGCCCAGTAGCTTCACTGGTGAACTTCCCAGGCTTCATACAGTATACAAAATTAACCAGAAATAGGTCATAAACCTAAATGTAAAGCATAGAACTATAAAACTTCCAGAAGAAAACAAGAGAAATAATTGTGAACATTAGTCAGGCAAAGATTTCTTAAACAGGACAACATAGAGATGATGCATAGTTTTTCAAAACTGATAAACTGGTCATCATCAAAATGAAGAGCATATTAACCTAGGACCTTTTGCTGCAGGACCCTGCCTTGATAAATTCCTATTGCATTTGTTATTTTTACAATAATCCTCTTTCTTTACATTTTAACTGCCTTAAGAAGTCAAAACCATCCACCAATAATTCTACCCGTCTTGAAAAACTAGAAACCAATAATATACTTTTGAGTCTGTTACCGACCTTATATAATTGTATCTATGTTGTTTACTCTGGATTTGAGCATAGTCTCTGCCAGTGAGGATATTTTTATTGGTTATAACAGGATATCCACCTCAAAATGAATTGCATCGTAAGTGGACTTGTTATTTCACACATGGCCAGAGGTGAGCCATCACAATGCACTTAATAGCTCTTTCAGGCTCTTTCTATCATGCCACTCCACCATCTTCAGTACACAGCCTTGTCTCACATAACTGCAAGTAATTGCTGCAGCCCAGTATCACGTTTTTCTGTGACAACATCTAACAGAAAAGGGACTCCCCTTCACTTCGCCCCAGTCACACATCCATTATCAATGGAAGACTTTTTCCAAGAAAATTATCAGTAATCTTCTTATGTTTCATTGACAGGAGGAAGGAAAAGAGGGACAGAGGGAGAAGGGAAGGATGGAAGGAAGGATAGAAAAAGAAGGAGTTTTTCTTAGCAGCTAAGAAATAAGAAACACCTATAAGGTAAAAACCTGGAATATCTTCTACAAATTCAAACATTTCTTCTACATACCCTTTATTTACTTAACATAGACATGCTAAACAAGCTGATCAGTTTTCTAACACTCCTCAGAACTGGGGGGGAAAATGGTAAAAACAGAACATGATTCTTCATAGCCGCAAAGCTGTCCAGGGTCTAACACCAAGTTAAAGACAGAATCATCTCTTACTACTCGACTGACCTACTTCTACACTCTGTAGACCCAGGAGATGCAACTGATCATTGATTACTTACACTGCAACAGCAATTTTATTCAAAACTGGATCATTTAAGCATATTAACTTTTTCATAGTTTTTGGCTTCCCTCTCTAATTTAAAGAGATTCTATTTAATCCATTACTGTGGTCATATTTCAGTGAGAGCTCTGTTACTCAACTTGGGCACAGAATCTTAGAGGAGTCTGTAAAACATGCAGACATTCTGGTCCCACTTCAGATATACCATGGTAGGCAGAGTTCTCAGATGCCCCCCATGATGTCCAAAGAGATCATGTAATTAAGGTTACTAATCACTTGATTTTGATTTTAAGATAGAGAGTATCCAGATGGGTTAAATGGCATGAGCTCTTTCAAAGCAGTTTCCCCAGCTGGTTATAGCAAGGGAGGGCTCTCATCTCAGAAGCTCTCCTGAACTACTTCTGATCACACAACTGTGAAATGATCAATAGGCATTATTGGATGCTGCTAAATTTGATCATTTGTTACACAGCAACAGAGAACTAATACACTTACTGAATCGACATCTTTGGAAAGTGGTGTGCAAGTGGTATGCTTAACCAGCTCCAAATTAATTTTTATACACAGTGAAGTTTAAAACTAGCTCAATCAGAAGAATATGACCACAAACATGGAACAGACTGTACTTCCGAACTTATAAACCTCTCAAAGCTTGAGAGGCCATGCCCATTCCTGACAGTTTGAATAAAGTTCTTAGTTAATTCCTTGTTGATGATGTTTCCTCTTAGCAACTGATGAAGGACATTTAACACATCTTCCAGCCTCCAAGCAAGGCCAAATTGGGTTGCAGTCAATATCCACTCATTCTACATTTAGATCTTCAGATAATACATATATGCAATATCAGTTATATGATCCAATGTACAATATCACTATCTTATATGCAATTCTAGGAGCTACTCTAAACTCTCTTTGATGTAATTCAAACTGGCTTTCTCTTTTCAGATCTTAGGAAATAGAGTTAACAGGCAGCCATCTTCCTATATGTTTTATCCCTTATTTCTTGAGCACAGCTGGAGAGTAACATGCCTATCCCCAGAAGGTCAAATGTAATTGGTCTAATAGAGGTTGTTGTACAGTGTATACTGATAATTAGATAAAAGGACATACAAATTTAGTGCTGACCAAGAAGACCTAAGATGAAGCCTACTGGATGATCACATGAAGGATTTTCCTTCTTGGTAAAAGGAGAGATGCACAAAGAAACAGCCACCATTTTCCTCCCACCCAAAAACCACACATAAAAATTCATGCAGATGCCAAATCAATGTGACAGTCATGTCAGAATTACCTTGCTCACTCCATACTCCAGCTTCGGCCTCAGAGAGGTGAGACCACAAGCACATATAAACACATCCAGGAACACAGAACAGTCAGAACTTCTGGAGTCATCCTGTGATAGCAAGGGAGGCATCTTTGATGTACTAATGATGGCAGAAGTGAATATGAAGAAGCATGGGCCCTTGACTCCGTTGAGCAATGAGACTGATCATAATAGTAGCTATCTCAAAACTCCTCACTAAGTGGACTTTAAAATGGCCTTCTTATTTAAGCCATTTTAAGCAGGATACTCTCATAACTTCCTTATAATTCCTGTAGTCTAAGCCGCTTTTGCGCTAGTTCTTCCCAGGAAGTTCCCAGGAATATTCTTGTGTAGTAGTTACCTCCAGGACCTTTCTTCAGCCTGTCCCTTGAGCCAGAACCTTTGAAGATCCTTTGAAAATTGGCAAGGCAGCATCTTGCCAGACAAAATTTAGGGATTCCAGACACATCATGGCAGAAATAGTCTGGGAGAAGTTGTGTCTGCCACATCTCAGTCCCTTCACATTTCCCCAGAACTAGCAGGCACCACGACTAAGCCCAGACTGAAGTTCCCTGGAAACATCAGCAGAGGGTAGCTGCAAATAGACCATTAGGGCAAGGGGTGAGGAGGAGCAAACTTGGAAGCCAGCAGAAGAGACTAACCCTGAGTAAGGGACTGCCTCAGTTCCTGGGCACGATGGAGGTAGGGAACCCCATGGCTAGGCTTACCACTGACTGTCCTCTACCTCCCTGGAAAGCCTTTACTGGAGGCTGTAGCTGTTCTTCCATGGCAAGAAAACCAGGCTCCCAAGGGAGAGAAATATTCCACTTTATTTTCTTGAAAGATTGCAGTGCAGCACAAGAGAAGAAGATGCAATGTTAAGCACATTTAAATGCTCACTAACTCCCTGAGTCAATAATAAAGTATGATGAGAAAATTTATAATGATAATACTTGGTATTCCCCTTTGAAAATTATAGTTTGGGGGTCCCTCCCTGTCTTTCTGATTTACTCTGAAAAATAGTGGGATCTGCAGAGAATGGAAGGAAGGTGGACAGTAGGGGGCATAACTAAAACAGGCTCACTGGCAGGCTGCAAGCAACCTAAGAAGGGAGTATTTGACTTGAGAAATTCACCATGGTCCAGAATCTTGTTCTCAGCGGCTGGCTCAGAGCCTGATTCCTTCAGCATACCACACAGGTAAATGCTGAGCCAATCTGAAAATCATAGTTGACTTACAGGTCTGAAGACACGCTGGTAGGCCAGTACATTCTCTGCCAAAGAAAGTCTAAGGCCAAGTCATAATGTAGCAGAACATGGGTGGGGATGGAGCTCAGTGGTAGAGCACTCACCTAGCATTCATTATTCTCTGTGTTCCTCCCCCTCCTCTGCAAAAGTAAAATGTTGGAGAATAAGCCTGAAACCTGAAGAAGCTAAATTTATTGATGATTCAAAATTTTAGAGGATCAACACCATTGTTATGTGAGGAGAACTGAAGTTTCCATGCCATCTTCTTAGACAGTTTCCAGGCCAAGCCCCTCCAAAGTTTCTTTCTCAGGTTCTCTGTCTCCATGTAGTTTTCAGTGTGAGCAATCATCTCCCTTCTGACTGGTATATTATTCATGCTTAATAATTAGTTTATAGGTAAGTAGTATTAAATCATAAACCAAATGAAGCAGAATTGGGTTTCTGATACATTCTGGGAGCCATTCTGATATTTCCATTTCTGCTTTATGTTGTTTTTCTACAATATTTTTTAAGATGTAGATGGACACAATACCTTTCTTTTATTTATTAATTTTTATGTGGTGCTGAGAATCAAACCCTAACCCTCACATGTGTTAGGCAAGCGCTCTACCACTGAAATACAACCCCAGCCCTTTATGTTGGTTTTATACTATACTTTCACTTCCGAGTCAACACTTATCCAAGTTCTTCATGATACTTCCTTGTTACTCCTTCATTGTTGTTATTGCCTCCTAAAAATCACCAAAAAAGTGTGCGGATATCAAATTGGTGTGTTACTTACATCATCAATCCATGCTTCAGCACCAGCCTTTAGGAGGTTGGCCCACAGGCAAATATAACACCTCCAGGTAAAGAACCATATCACAATCACAGTGCAACAGGAATCCTGGATCTGTCTGTGAATACTGGTCCCCTGACACCCACCCCATATCCTTCCAATTAATCTTTTAAAGTATTCCTACTCCTGCCAGGCACAGCGGCACATGCCGGTAATCTCAGTGGCTTGGTAGGCTTAGGCAGGAGGGTGTCAAGTTCAGCAACTTGAGACTGGCCTCAGCAACATAGTGAGGCTCCAAGCAATTTAACAAAACCCTGTCTCAAAAAATAAAAAGGGCTGTGGATGTGGCTAGTGGTTAAGAGAGCCCCTGGGTTCAAACTCCATCACCAAAAATAAATTATTTAAATTAAATTAAATATTCCCATTCCTGTCTGCATTAGTTATAGCTTTTCATCACTACAACATAATACCTAAGATAATGGACTTATAAAAATAAAAGGCTTATTTTTGGCTTATGATTTTATAGCTTCTACTCTATGATAGATAGGCTCTGCTGCTGTAGGCCTATGGCAAGGCAGCACCTCATGATAGGAGCATATGACCAACCAAAACCACTATGTCAAAGCCGAGAGGAAAAGGAAAGGAAGAAGGGCCTGAAGTCCCACAATCCCTTTTAGAATTTCCCAGTGACCTAACATCTACAAGGCCCACCTCTCAAAGGTTCCACCCAGTGGTGCCACTCTGGGACCAAACCTTCAATACATGGGCCCTTGGGGGACACTCAACATCCAAACTATAGTGCTACCCCAACTACACTAATCAATTCCTGGGCCATCACAGACTTCTAAACGCTCATTCCACTGTTCCCCCAAACTGCTACCAGAATACACAAGCAAACACACCACATATGCACACACGTCTGAGCATAAGCCTTGTTTGGCATAATCTCTCAAGTCCCTTGTATTCCCTGGGAGAGACATTAGTGCATCTTATTTTATTTTATTTCAGATTACTTGCCCCAAAGACCAGAGTTTACATCTTCAAGGATATTTATAAGAACCTTTTTGGCTATAGTGACTCATCTGCTTGGGTACCTCCAAAACAGATTTTCTCAAAAGAAGGAGAAAAAACATTTTGTCTCAAATTCTCACTGCTCCTTAAACATAATATATCGTCTCCTAAAAGAGATATTAAAAAGACCATTGAGCCCTCCAGTGGTAAAGGTATGAAAATGTTGTGATGCACATTCCAGCACCCTAGAGAACTCTCTTGAAGACAGAAGAAGCAACAGACAAAATTCAATGTAGCATTGTGCAGTTTTCTATAAGTTTAATTAGCCTAATATATGATAGTGGCCACCATTTCATTTTCTGGAAAAGTCTTTTCCCAGCAATGCCCATAACAGAAAAGTTCTTCAGAATGTATTTTCTAGACTTTAAAATTTGTTTTTCCTTCACAACTATGGATTTTTAATAAAGAACTAAGTGTGTTACCATAAGACATGTCTGATGAATGCAGTTCAGAGAGGAAATTATAAGGTTTGTGAAAATCAAATACAAAATACAATATTAGCCATTTTTAGAGACCTGTAATCAAAGACCAAATGTCTTCATTCAGAGACTATCTTGTTTTGGTTAAAGATGTTCAACAAATTTGCTAATGATGTACTCGGGTTTTGGGGGGGTTTTTTTGGTTTTTATTTTTACAGACTTCATTTTGATTCATTGTACACATATGGGGTACAAATTTTCATTTCTATGGTTGTGATGTACATTCATACCATTCTTGTTAATCATACATGTACATGGGGTAATGATGTCTGTCTTATTCCACCATTTTTCATTCCCCCTGCCCCTCCCCCTCTCATTTCCCTCTATGTAATCTAAAGTTCCTTCATTCTTCTCTCACCCCCCCCACCCCCCCCCCACCAGATTCTCTATCGTCATCCTTTTATCAGGGAAAACATTCAACCTTTGTCTTTTGGGGATTGGCTTATTTCACTTAGCATGATAATCTCCAATTCCATCCATTTATCTGCAAATGCCATAATATTATTCTTCTTTATGGCTGAGTAGTATTCCATTGTGTATATATATATAACACAGCTTCTTTATTCATTCATCTTTTGAATGGCATCTAGGTTGGTTCCACAGTCTAGCTATTGTGAATTGAGCTGCTATAAACATTGATATGGCTGTTTTACTGTAGTATGCTAATCTTAAGTCCTTTGGGTATAAACCAAGGAGTGGGATAACTGGGTCAAAAGGTGGGTCCATTCCAAGTTTTCTGAGGAATCTCCACACTGCTTTCCAGAGTGGCTGTACCAATTTGCAACTTCACCGGCAATGTACAAGTGTGCCTTTTTCCCTACCGCCATGCTAACATCTATTATTGTTTGCGTTCTTGAAAATAGCCATTCTAATCAGAGTAAAATGAAATCTTAGAGTTGTTTTAATTTGCATTTCTCTACTTACTAGAGATGTTGAATACTTTTTCATATATTTATTGATCACCTGTTCATCCTCTTCTGCAAAGTGTCTGTCCAGATCCTTGGCCCATTTATTGATTGGGTTCTTTGTATTTTTGGTGTAAAGTTTTGTAAGTTCTTTATAAACTTTGGTAATTAGTGCTCTATCTGAAGTGCATGTGGTAAAGATTTTCTCCCACTCTCTAGGCTCTCTTTTATTATTGATTGTATCCTTTGCTGAGAAACATCTTTTTAATTTGAGTCCATCCCATTTATTAATTCTTGCTTTGATTTCTTATGCTTTAGAAGTCTTGTTAAGGAAGTTTGATCCTAAGTCAACATGATGCAGATTCGGGCCTACTTTATCTTCTATTTGGTGCAGGGTTTCTGGTCTAAATCCTAAGTCCTTGACCCATTTTGAGTTGAGTTTTGTACAGGATGAGAGATTTACTCTTGAGATAGACATTTTCCTATGTTGACTTACATAGACTATTGGGAATGTTTACAACTGTCTTCTTTGCTTTTCTAATTTCTAAATGACTAAAGGAATGAGAATGTTGAGGGGCACTTGCTCTCAATGGACTGTCAAGGCAAATGACCACACTGCCTGTGAAGCTCCTGAATATAGTTTTACCATCTTGCCTTTCTCCTCACTACAGTTATAAGCTGAGAGCCCAATCTCTCAATACTTCAGTCTCAAGCTTAGAGTCTTCTTTCCACTTCATTATTTCATTGATTCAATCATGCCTCTATTCATTTACTAGGGGCCATAGGTTTCTGCCCTCATAAAGTGTGGACTCTTCATGGAGTGTAGATCAACTCACTCATAAAATTACAAACAAGTGACTAGAAGGTAAAATACTAGGCAGCTTGAGAGTTTACAACAGTGGGAACCTAAAGTAGACTGGGAGGCAGTCAGGAAAGACTTCATTCTCTTGTTGAGAAAGTGGTGTTTAAGAGAGGTGTGAAAGAGCTAGAGGAGTTAACCAAGCAAAGATGAATGGCAAGGAGAAGGCAACTCAGAGAAGGTCAGCATGTGCAGGGCCCTGAAGTGAAGGACAGACATATGCCAGGAATACATATGGCAGGAGATAAAGCTGGAGGTTCTCCCTGGATTGCTACAGTAGCTTGTGTGGTCTGTTTATTGTACTACTGTCCCATCCCCAGTCTACTCCCAACCCAGCAGCCATAGTGATGCCATTAAAGTCACAGTCAGATGATGTCATTACTTCACTAAAAATCTTTCAACATTTTATAGTTCACAGAGGAAGAAACAAAGGCCCTCACACCGGCCATAAAGGCCTACATGTTCCAGCTCGGGGTTATCTCTCTGGACCCCTTCTTCTACCTCCCCACAACCTTTCCATGGCACTCTGGCCTCCTTCATGTTCCTAGCATACCTAAACATGCCCGTCTGGCTGATCCCTCTGCCTACCATGCTCTTCCCCAAACATCCACATAACTGACCTCCTCATTCTTCAAGTCTTTGTTCAATGCTCCTTTGCTCCTCAATGAAGCCTACTTGTCCACTCAATGTGAAAATGAAAATCCTTTCCTTAAATCTCAGTATTCTTCATCCCCCTTGCTATGTTCTATTTCTCTCCCCCGCCCCACCCATAGGAACTTACCACCTTCTAACACTCCTAGTGCTCTCCTCAAGTGATTCCACCAACTCCAATCTCTACCTACATCTTCTTCTGGGTGTGCTTGATCACATCCAGAGGTGTGATTCAATGCTTGCTAACCTAACCACTGTGAAACTAACTCATTAGCACCAAAGCTCAACATCGCACCTCCCTTAACCATAAACCTCCTACATTCACATCTCTAATTGCACCACAATCCAGATGGTCTCTCTACCATGATGCTTAGGCAGCTTCTTAGAACTCTCTGTCTCTCTTCAAATCCAATCATGACCAATCTTACTGACTTTATTTCTGAAATATTTCTCAACCCTAACAATGTCTCAGTGTGGTTCTCTTCATCTTATTCCTTCACTATTCCAGTAGTTGCCTAAATAGTTTTGTGTCTGTTATAACCAATATCTATACTGCTCCCCTTAAACTATCACAAAATGTTGCAAATTAAGCAAGTCATTCATCTTCTTAAATTTCTTCAGAAAAAAAGCCTAACATGATCCAGTTCCTCTCTAGTCGCATCATCTACAACCACAGCCCTAAACTCTATTCCCCAGGAATTCTAAACCTCCTGTGGTCCAAGCTCTCCTCAAACTCACCATGCACCTTATTTTCCTGGAGAGCTCCTGCTCACCTTCAGGTTTCCCTGATCCCAAACAGAGTTAAAGACCCTACCATTATGTGCTGTTAATTCTCTGTGTTCACCTCTTATCTAGTGGAGGCTGAGTTCTAAAATCCACATGTACCCAAAGCTGGGACTTAAGTTGATTTTGCCATAACAGAATAAATTTATGAACAATAGGAATAACTATGAAATATTGTCAGATGTGTCAATTAATATTGGAATTATAATTTCATTTTAAAATTATTTTAAATATTTTCCTTAGCCTTCTCACTTGCTAGGTTTCTATGTGACACATGTGCTTTACTAAATGATCACTTTTGACTGAGATCAGCTGATACTTCAAAGTCTATCACTGCTAACACTTTCTTCTTCATATTTTGTATGCTGTTATCTTTTGATTAAAGAAGATATCTCACAGATACTTTTATAAATTATTATGCATTTTTCCCTCAGGAAATTTTGAATCATTTTCTACAAAGTTAAAAATTCTACAAAAGTTAGAAATATGTATTTACAGATATAAATATATAAATATATCCTCATTTGGATTTTTCCTCCATTTGTTAGCATTTAAAATGTTATAAGGTATATAGTGGCCTTTATGTAGATTTTGTTATTTAATGGATATTAATTTATTAAAAACATATAATGCTCTTCATTAAGTTATCTAATGAAAGCATCATCTTAGGGCTGAAGTTGTAGCTCAGTGGTAGGGTGCTTACCTTGAATGTGTGAGGCACTGGGTTCAATCCTCAGCACCATATGAAAATCAATAAATAAAAGTATTTGTATCCATCTACAACTAAAAACTTGTTTTTTAAAATAAAAACAATAAAAACAAAAGTGCCAACTCTTTGTATTTGTATTATTTGTCCATCTATTCCTTTATTACTTAATTTTTTGGAATTCAACATTCGACATGGAAAGAACACAAGGATATTTTAAGTTTCACCTACAAGGCTAACTTGCATTGAAAGTTAACATTCAGACACTAACCTCAGGTTTGAATGTCATGCCTTGCATATGTAAGAAATGTTGTTGTATCAATTAAATATGATGCTAACCTAATATTCACACGTAAGTTCAGGGGTGGCAGAAACAATGAGAGGGCGTTTCTGAGACTTGATAGCAGGTTTCAGCTGAATAGGGAGGTCCAGGCTAAATATACATCAGAACAATGATAGAAACAGTGAAAGTTTTAAAAAATCAAGTCGGCTACATTTTTTTCTGCAAAATGCAAAGTGTAAAACATAAATAGCCTTATAATCATATGTCAAGGAAGAATTTTTAACCTAACAATTTTTCAGTTTTTATCTATTCTTACACAACTTTATTAAGTACATATTAACATCAGGTGCTGTTCCAAGTAGTGCCATAACCAGTGGAGTCTGGCTTTATTAGGAAAAGAAATTTTTAATTAACCTGGTACTTTCTATATATTTTCATTCTTCATACTTAATGAGTCTGCCTTATCCCTGTAAGAATTGTGCAAAACACCACTGTCAGGCTCTCCACACAGGTAAAAGTCATTTTCACATCTAAATATGACATCTGCTTTGTAGGACAATGTGTTATTCACAACTCAACTTCTATGGTCTCCAAAACAAGGACACTGTCATTATTTTTAGAACAATAAGAAGGCTGCAGTGGCAGATAGCTGTACCACCAACTTCCTCATTTCTTCATACTGCATCAGAGTAAAGAATACAAACTGGGAGATTTCTGGGAATTTACAAGGTAGAAGTCTTTAAAAATTGGTCTAGGTGATCTGTTACCAGACCTACACCGTACAGAGGGTGCCATCTTGTTTGAGCTTATGTAGTCCCAAGCCAATATTTTATGGGGCAAAGCATCCTAAAGACTACCATTCTTGCATTAGGCGATGGGCCATTTCATAACATTTATATAATATTTCAGTTTGCCGAAAGTTCTCCCTCAGAACTCAGATCCTTAGCCGACTTCTAAAGTTATTTTCCCCAAATTTAAATTCCAAAGAAAACTGAAATCCTTCAGATTTTAGTAGCTCTAAAGCTCCATTTACACAGCATTACTGTCTATTTCTACCTGGCAGCCAACATTCATCACACACCTACATGCTACTGTATAGAAATGAGTCACTTCCCCTTTCTGGGCAAGATTTAAAGCACAATTCTGCAAAGGAAAAAAGTCTGAAAAGCTAAAAAGTTACATACACACCAAAAAAGGAAACGCAGAAGCACAGTCTCTCACTAAGTGAAAATAGGCAGAAAAAAATAAAAATATAAACTGGGTGTAAGATGTAAGAAACAGCAACACCTTTATGAATCAAAGCACCTCCGCAGTGGCTTAGTGAGAAAAAACGTCCTCAGAAATATGCTTATAATCATTTTATAATCATTTCATTCAAATGTAGTAGCCTTGATTCATTTAAAATTCACAAGCCTGAGGCCAATTTCATCTAAGAAATGAATAGATTCATCTTCTAAGTAACAAAAGATAGATTTTTCTAATTTGTTACATTATTCTTCACCTTTTTTTTTTTTCTTTTCCATTTCCCACTTATTTAAGTCATGACTAAAAAAAGAGAAAGAACAAAGAAGAAAAGTACTCTCAAAACTCCAGTCATTTGGAGGTTTAATTGGGACTCTGGAAATCTAATGGATGGCATCTTTTAAAAGATAGGTTTTCAACATAAGCTTCTAAAATAGTAAGTTGTGAGAAGAAATAGAATAATCTACTAGAAAGAGTAATAAGTTCATATTCCTGATCCTATTTTTAACAGCACAAAAAGTATAAATGATCCAATGTCCATTAACAGGTGAACAGATAAACAAATTAAAGTATGTCCATACAGTGCAACACGACTCACAGTAAAAAATATGAACTACAAATGCCATGAATAAATATTAAAATTCTTATTATGGTTTAGATATATGGTATCCCCCAAAAGTTCATGTGTGCGACTATGCAATAAAACTTAGAGGTGAAATAATTGGGTGATGAGAGTTAAAATCTAATCAGTGGATTAGTCTACTGTTATGGATTGACTGGGTGGTAACTGTAGGCAGGTAGGGTGTGGCTTAAAGAGGAGGTCACTGAGGGCGAGGGTGTGCCTTTGGGGTTCATATAGTGAATGGAGCTCTCACTGCTTCCTTGCTGCCATGTTCTGAACTGCTTTCCTCTGCCACCCCTTCTGCCATGATGTTGTGTCTCACTTTGAGCACACAGCTATGGAGTCAGTTGTCTATGTATGGAGACCTCTGAAACTGAGCCAAAATAAACTTTTTATCCCCTACTTTGTTCTTGTCAGGGTTTTTTTTTTATCACAACAATGAAAATATTGACTAAAACAATTTTATACTGACTGAAAACATCCAGACTTCAACAAAAACAATGTAAATTTTATGATCTCATATATAAAATTCTAGACAATGAAAATTAAATCTAGGGTGGCATAAATCAGATCAGTGGTATCTTTAGGAAGGGAATAGAGGTAGGAAGGGATTAGAAAGAGCACAGAGTAAGGAGACCTTGCTGAAAATCTTGGGCATTCATTTGAGACCCCATTCCATTGAGTTCCATTCCTTGGGACTAAAAACCATGATATAGAGTGAAAAGGATATAACTTAGACTGTATATGACATATCATCCACATAGAACATCATACAATAAAAAATTACTAAACATGAAAGAGTAAAATGTGATAAGGGAAGGTAGTCAGTAGAAAATAATCATGCAATGACCCAGGTATTGGAATGAGTAAACACAGATTGCAAAGCAGCTATTATAAATAGGTTCAAGGACTGAAAGGAAAAGATGGTTGTTATGAGTGAATGGATGAAGAGTGTATTTTTTTCTGTGCTTCTATTTCTTCACCTGAAAAATGGAGATAATAATCCTACCTACTTTAGGTAATTACACTAAATGTTTAGAATATGCTTCGTTCTTCATAAGCACTCAGTAAAGATCTACTCATATGTAATTTGAGCCCAGTTACCAATCTGAACCTCAATTTCTTCATTAGTAAAAAGAAGAAATGAATGGCATCACCTTAGCAAGATTGTCATAGAGATTAAATGAATTATAAAAGTATAGGGAGACCCTAGCACAATGCCTACAGGCAATAAATATTCAACAAATGTCAGTTCCCTTGCCCCTCTAGATTAATACTTTTCAAGTTAAGAATGCATGATGGGGTAAAACCGTGATAGCCATAGGAATGAAAATAGTATCATAGTGCATTTACACATTTCTTTCTTTGGAATACACATAGCTATCTAAATAAAATGAGATGATAAACATCCTTGTTCTCCCCTTCTGGAAGTTCTCCAACACTAACTCTTGCACTACTCCATTATTTACTCATTCAACTGTTCTTCACCAAATGGCTAGGAAGACCATTCAGGGCCTAGTTTTGTACTGGTTTTAGGAATTAATCTAAAACAGCATTACCTCCATCATCAAGGAGCTTAAAAGTAATGAATGGGAAAATAAAATAATCACACCAACTACCAAGAAAAGGACAGAGGCACAGAAAGTATAGGAGTATAAAGGCCTGTGTGTGTTAGAAGAGGTGATATTTAACTGAAACCTAAAAAAGGAAAAGGGTAGATATGAGAGAAAAGGGGGAAGCACACCCCAACCAGATGGAAATGCTTGGCATTCAAATACGGGTAAAGGTGGAACCTGCAGAATACAATACGAATGAAGTATAGAATTTGACTAAAGAACTGATGAGAAATGAGGTAGATAGAGGCCGGACCACAAAGAACCTAATCTGTTTTGTTAAAGTCTTTAGACTTTATTGTGAGAGCAATAAGGAATTAGTCAGAAAGCTCTGACTCTAGTTGATAAATGAGAGAGGGCAAAATTAAAGGCAGAGATACTAGTTTAGTAATCCACTCGAGTTGACAAGGATTTGGAACCAAGTTTGCAGTGGATAAAGAAAGGATATATAAAGCACTCGAAAAACTCAACACCAAAATTAAAAAAAAAACCCTATCAATAAATGGGCTAAGGAACTGAACAGACACTTCACAGAAGAGGAAATGCAATTGATCAACAAATATATAAAAAAAATGTTCAACATCTCTAGCAATTAGAGAAATGCAAATTGAAACTACACTGAGATTCCATTCTCTCCAGTCAGAATGGCAATGATCAAGAATACAAGCAATAATAAATGCTGGCAAGGATGTGGGGAAAAAGGTACACTCATACATGGCTGATGGGACTGTAAATTGATGTAATCACTACGGAAAACAGTATGAAGATTCCTCAGAACACTTGAAATGGAACCACCATTTGACCCAGCTATCCCACTCCTCACTTTATACCCAAATGACTTAAACTCAGCATAATACAGTGACACAGCCACATCAATGTTTATAGCATGCAATAACTCAACTATGAACCAACCTAGATGCCCTTCAACAGATGAATGGATAAAGAAAATGTGGTCTATATACACAATGGAATATTACTCAGCCTTAAAGAAGAATGGAATTATGGCATTTGCAGGTAAGTGGATGGAGCTGGAGAATATCATGCTAAGTGAAATAAGCCAATCCCAAAGAACCAAAGGCCAAATATTTCCTCTGACATGCAATGCTAATTCACAATAAGTGGTGGGTGGAAAAAATAGAGGTACTTTGGATTAGGTAGAGGGGAGTGAAGAGATGGGAGGAGGAATGGGGGTAGGAAGAATTGAATGAATTGGACATTATTACCCTATGTACATATATGATTACATGATCTATGTGATTCTACATCAGGTACAACTGGAAGAATGAGAAGTTATACTCCATTTATGTATGATGGGTCAAGATATATTCTACTGTCATATATAACTAATTAGAACAAATTTTTTAAAAGAGTGTAAGGTCCTAAGAACAAAGACAGGAAGATTTTACTGTTTACCCTGTGCAAATTTTGGAATTTTGAGCAATGTAACGATACTGCCAATTTAAACAATGAGAGAATAAAATTAAAATTAAAAAACCTAAAAAAAAGCCTAAATAGCATATGACCCACCAATTCAACTCCTATGAACCTATGCAGGGGAATGAAAACCTATCTACAGGAAGATTTGGACTTGAATGTTCACCAAGCCTTCTTCACAGTAGCCAGCGATTGAAGTGGCTGGTGAGTGGAATGAAGTTTAAGAAAAAAAGTGACTGAATTTAAGAGATACTTTTAAAAAGTAGAATGGAAAGAGTTTGTGGTTAATTGAAACTAGTGAGAAGCGGAGTTAAGAGCAAGATAAATAAAGTGATTAATAAAGAACAAGAACTAAACAAGATGCCTAGCCTTCTGGTTTGGGCAACCAAGACAACTGTGTTACCCTGTGTCACTGGAAGAGGAAACATAGGTGGACAGTGTTACAGGGCCGCTCTCAACAGGTGCCTCTCCTTTCTGCAAGTTGGCACTTATTGAATGCCTAGGGTGTCCCAGAACATCATTCAAACAAATTGTACAGTGACAACCTTGGAAGACAGAGATAATGTCTCCCTCCAGAGCTGAAGGAAAATATTTTTTAATGTCCTGTATCCTAAAGATAATGCCTCCCCTCATTGTAAACATAATAAAGATAAGCAAAGGACACATTTGCTTGCAGCCTATTGTGAAGGATTTAAGTTCCCTACAACATGGTTTTTCTGATAACACATATAGAGTGTGTGGCATCTACCTGACTTACTGTGCATTGCCATACAGACCTGGGGACTAAGGGGACTCACTTGAAGGTCAACCTCATGCTGTTGTTCTCACGAGACATAAAGTCCTGTTCCTCTGACCCAGGGATCTTGTGTTGC